>CABFOV010004411.1:0-44784 GCA_902141375.1 Timema poppense | reverse complement strand
CACACACACACACACACAAATTTAAAGTAAATGTTCCAGAATTTTTGTGAAGGTAGAACTAGAAACTGTTTGGTAAAAAAAATAAAAAAAAATGGTTCAACCACTTGCGTTTCGAAATCTAACTTTTCAGTCAGTTGCAAACTATACTAGACAAACTTGAAGCCTTTTTCATCAAGTCCACCGAAGCGGGTACACATGGGTATGTCGTGGCCCTACCCCTCATGGGCTCGTTCTGTTAGGATAGCTTGCGGGAGGGGTAAGGTTGCAGGCAAGGTAGTTGTTTAGGTTAAAAATAATATGCAGGTTTGTGACCAAAGGATGATACAAAATGTGATGTTGGTCGTAGGATTAAGAGTAATAAGAAGGGACACGTGCTCTTAATTTTTTATTTGAAATATATTTTCATAGAACCTATAATTTTTTTTAGCTATAATCCAATATATTGGCCTAGATATTTTTTATCCAGGTATTTGAAATGTGAAACTGATTAATATGCTCTTTGGTGGACAGATGTATTTTTAATTTCTCAATATTTATGTAACAGTGTATATTATTTCATTCATGCTCTTTGTTGTTTTTTTCACAAAAAATACGATGTTTTAGTAAATATCTATCATAACCCTCGAACACTGTTTGAATGTTTGGTTTGATTTACATTACTCTAGTGGACTCACGTGCTAAAAAGATCTGGCTTAGCGTGTATAACATAATGAACTAGAAAGAACGAAAGAGAATACTGACAATTTATAACAATATTTTGACATCTGGGCTGTCACAATTCCATCAATATAAACGGCAGTTATCACTTCCCAACGCTGTGCCATATCAGACGACATCTTCGGATCATCAATAGCACTTGTACTTAGAGGGCATTCATCGATTCCAGGGTCCCGAGATAGAGATCTGTAGGGGTAAGTGCAGTGTCAGTTAATTCCATCGGTCTAAGTTCCTACGAGTTAAGCCAGTTCTTCTACGAGCATGAGTGTCCAGTCTCTTTATCTTTATCTCTCATTTAACATCACACTTTGTATTGTATTTTAATAACTTCTATTAAACCAACACTCGTAACCCTAAATACTATTTTGAACCCCCACAATTACCTTGCTTACAACATAACCCCTCCCGCAAGCTAACCTGACCAATCAAGCCCACGGAGGGGAGGGGGAGGTCGTGAAATATCTATATTTTAAGATAAAAGAGAGAGAAAGTCTGTGAAGTGCGTGGAGCCATTTATTTTAACGATATAAATAATGTATAAAAACATTTATTATTCTTCATCAATTATTTATTTACTAAATATATATTACATTACCATCAAAATGTATGTGTAATTTAGATTTGTTTTTAAATTTCATCGGTGTTCATAAAAATGAAATATTAATATTTATCATTTAAACCTTGTCAGCTTCAACAACTAAGAGTACAATGATATTTTTTTTGGTCAAACAACTCCCATTACAAAGTTTTATTATCACTTTGTACTGCTTGCCAAGAAGTGGAGGGAAGACCTCTTCATCAACTGTCACATTAGGCATTCCGTAATCGCCCTGAAACAAAACGAGTTGAATACATCACTAAATGCACATTTCAATCACTTTAAAAAACAATACAGGTTTTTAACATTGTTAACTATACGCTATTAAAATTCCTCTCCTCAATTCTTGCTTTATTATACATTCCCGTTTATCATCCATCCCTGTTTTGTCTTATATCCCTGTTTAGTCATACGTCCCTGCTTTGTTATCTTCCATCACTCCCTCAGTAGTATATAAACATACTTTCAGAACAGCCTTTGTATATGGCTAATCAGGCGTTAAAATAGAAATGGAACTATACGCCTTATTTCTTGGCCCAGTTTCAGAACAGTTAATCCCCCACGTTGATCGGTTGGTGTTGATCCTTTATGAAAAAATGCAAAACATTAGCCCTGTGACTGTAGAGAAAACGCGCCTGCGAAGATTTCCCTCTTGACCTCAATCACCTAACAGCTGGAGATAAATAACATCTTTCGCATGATCGAAAAATGTTGGTATTCTTTTTCCAATATAAAATAAGTGTTGGGAAGCATCATGTCATTCAGCTTTTGATGTAGATAAACATTATCTTCTACGAGAACGATTAATATTAATTGTATGCAGCAGAGATGAAGAACAAAAGCAGCTCTTTCTAGAACCTCAGACTTTGTTATTCACCAGTCCATTCTCCGAAACTGTCCCTTCATCGTTGACAAAATAATTCTGTACACCTGTATTGAGAAATGTAATTACAATATTCTGAGTTCTAAAATATTTTAATGATAAACGTTATGTTAGACTATATTACTGTATGATAGTTTGTATACGGGTATGCTCTATTATGTTAACCTTCAACCCATGCAAGAACAGATATATGGACACATATGTGCATGCGCTATGACCTAGATTAGTGGTGATCAAGAGATGAGTCTTAAAACATACTGTTGAACGAATCCATGAGAAAGAGAAGTAACTTTCTATCCAGAATAGTAAATTAAAGTTACTGCTCTTTGAATGATGATACACAATAGAAAATGAATGAGGGTAACAAAATAGAATAGTGTCCATTCTTAATTTAAACATCGATAGGGGAGGGAGGAATATAGAGTGAAACAATACCTATTGTTGTAGGATCAAACTCTGTAGTTAAACGAATTTTTTAACTTTAACATAGGGAAGAGTCCTGGACCATTGAACCTCGCTTAAAAAAATGAGGGCGTTCCAGGACAAAATTGGTATCGATGGTGGCATAATGTGTTCACCTCTTAATCTTTATCTTCGCACCTAGCCAGTAGTCATAAGATCATATAAAACAATATGGGATCATAGGGTACCAGTTCCAGCTCCTCATAATCACAAACTTGATAACGATGGTAGCATAATGTGTTCACCCATTCATCTTTACGCCTAGCCAGCAGTCCTAGGGCCATACAAAAAGAGTACAGAATCATAGGCTACCCATACCACCTCCTTAGAATGGTGGGAACTTTCCCATTGCGCATTAGAAACTCAATAGTCTGATCGTCGGGCTAACATGCCACTCAATGACCGAACCGTACGTCATTTGACCCTCATTCAAGGATCATGGCTATGCATCGTGACCTTTAAATCCTACTCAAACAACATTTGATCAATGATTTATGCCCTGCATAGTACTTATACTTGATCAGAGCTCTACATCAAACTTGGACTTGACCATAACCATGCATGATACTATATTTTATTTTATATTTTATTAAAGCAATTCTTCATATATAATTTAATGATTTACTATATCTCTACATCATACTTAGACTCGATCATAGCCGTGTATAATACTTTAAATGACAAATAACTATAGATCAAAGTCTTTCTTCAAATTTAAACAATATTAATTTGATCCTTGATAAGAGCTCTACATCATACTTGAAACAATATTTGATAATTTGTTCTGAACTCTACAATATACTTAAACTTGTACAAAGACCTACATCATACTTAGAAATTTTATTAGCTGGGCATGATACTTAAATTATATTTTATGTATGGTCAAAACCATGCTTCTCACTGTAATAAACATCATTAGCTCATTGATCTGAACTTTTTTTTTATCATACTTTGACTTGATCTGAGCAGTTATACTAATATTATATTTAATTATTTATGAAAGCCATGTTTCATACTCGAACAAAATTTGATCATTTATAGGAGCTCTAAATCTTTCTCAAACAACATTTGAGCATTGATCAGAGTTCTACATCTTTCTCAAACAACATTTGATTGTTGATTTGAACTCTGCATAATACATACACTTGACCAATCCACATCATAATTATACGTTTTACTAGCCCGTAGTGATACAATATATTTGATGATTGTGGTCATTGATCTGAAAACTGCATTATACTTAGACTTGATCGGGGATCTACATCATACTTGTTTTCTAAGCCAAGAATGTCACTTAGCATATATATTCGATATTTGATCAAAGCTGTGCTTATAATTAGACAAAATTTGATTGTTGAGCTGATCTCTACATCATACTTAGACTTGTTCATAGTCATGCATGATAGTAATTTTATATTTGATGATTGACCAAAGCCATGATTCTTGCTCGTGCACCATTTTACCATCCATTCTAACCTGGCATTATACTTAGACATAATACTAGTTTATAAAATATAATTAATTTATTGGCATACCAAAAGGTCTAATTCTATTATTTTTTTATGCTGAATTCAAATATGAACTGTTTGTATTTTCTCGACTGCTCTTCCAACGAAAATCAGGAGATAACTAGATTTTCTCTATCACGCAGAGATTTTTAGTGACACACAGTTTGATCCTAAGAAATTGTATTTTTACGTACATTTATAAAACTATTCATATTAACTAAAATGCAATAACTGATTATTTTATTGACTATTTAGCATCTGCAACATCCTTATTACGTGTCCAGCAATAGTCTACACTAATATTATAAAGAGGAAAGATTTGATTTTTTTGTTTTTTGTTTGTAATGGATAAACTCAAAAACTACTGGACCTATTTTAAAAATTATTTCACCAATATAAAGCTACATTATCAGTGAGTAACATAGGTTATATTTTATTTTGAAAATTTTATTTATTCCTCATAAAAATGTCGATATTCACTCATATTTTATGGTAGAGTCTATGATGATTCTTCAATATGTGTGTTGAAAATAATAATGCTGGAGGGGGAAGGGTCTAGTCTATTATAATTCTAGAACTCCACTTTCCCTGGTACCTCTTTGCATGATCGAAATACTTGGTGGAATCGCTCTCCATGTTTGTCGTTAAGGGTGCCGAGATTTTCAGGAAAGAAATACACGTGATAGTCCAAGAAAATAATTTTAAGCTTCAGATTACACTCCATATCTTTGAATGAATATAAGAGTTAACCCCCAATTTCACGGTAGTTCTCTATTTTGTCAAAACCCTTTCCGTTGCACTTTTGAACGACCTCCACGCTGATTTTTCAACTTAGTTTAATATTTATTTGAATTTATCATATTTTATCAAATCTATTATTTGAGGGCCCACAAAAACGCCAATTTAAATTTAGCATCACTTATTCGAGGAAGCTTTCTTTACCTTCTAATAAGCAAACTCAACACCATTTTTATCCATGACCTTAATAAGGTTCCTAGAAACCCCCAATTTTCAATAAAGTGGATGCAAGCAATATTTTCAGGGTTCACCAGTGCGGTATGTGTAGTCTAATGTTTTTCTGTCCAGGAGTAAAAGATTCATGATTTGGTTATTCTTTATTGGTGAATTGACTATTATTATCACGACTGTCCAACTCGCTCAAGAAACAACCAAATCTAGTATAGCGAAGTAACAGTGCACTGTTTTTTTAACCACTAAATATGTTCCAATTGTACTTGTCATAATTATTTTTTTTCCAAAAAGAATTTCATATTTGTATAGGATACTTTCATATTATTGACATAAGTTGACGGCACAGAAGGAAATTTGTTTCTATTATGCAAAAAATCACCTTTAAGACTGGCTTAAGAAGAGTCAATAAACAGTCACCACTCTGCTGTTCTATGATAGTGACCAAGAGCATCCATCACAAAGTAAATATTGTTACAATAAGCTAAATAATTTTCTCGCGAACATACAATTTTTAAACTCATCCTAACAATTACGTAAAAAAACACACTTTAATGTTTCGCTAAAGTAAATTCTATTCCTTCAGTTTGAATTACAAAACCTCAGCTTGTTTTTTGAACAAATTAAAATCCTGAAAATGTTGTTTAAATCACCTTGAGTTAATAGATGTGGCTCAAAATATAAGATACTTGCTTCAAAAGTAGTCATGTTTTTCATGTTGAACTACGCCTGAGGAGCCAATTTCTTATCTTGTTCCTTTAATTTACTGCCGAAATACAGCTCATACTATTTTTTTTTTTTCAAGTGGAGTGAAATTTTACCGTTGAGCTTTAAATGTCAATTCTCCACATACACAGAACAGAAGGTATCAGGATTATTTAAACACTAATTGGTTGGCATAGTGACACAGTATAAACAACAACACAGTTGCACAGTAATCTAATCACTAGACAAAAGATAACTTAAACTCTCATTGCGAACACAGTGAATGTTAGATCACTACAGGCGTAGGTTGATTAGATGGGTGACGAATTTATGTCGCAAAATGCTGCGTATGTCGTCTGTCTTCCACTTGCCTGGAAGTCATTCCACCTGGTACTGGCCTGTATGTACTAACAAAATGTACATCGAGAGAGAAATTACACTGCTAATTGTGACAAAATTGATCTAATCTTTCAATGGATTGTTTATGTAATGTATTGTTTCCTCTTTGTCAACAGGTAATTTAACATATGTTACACACCTAACGTTCCCTATTGGGATAACAATGTCTAAAGTAACTGATTTAATTCCCTTTAATAAACCATGGAATGTTTTGGATAAGATCTCGTCTAACCATTTGTAATTCTTTCGTCTTGTTTCTATTAAAATAAACTTATTTGACAGTATGATATTACTTTAGCATCTTAGAGGTAATCTAGCTGCATTTACATGGAAGAAAAGTGGGAAACCATTTAGGGAAAAACCACCCTCAGTAGACCAGAGTTCGAACCTTGATCTCCCCGTTCATCAGCAGGCCAGTTAAAAGCGAGAGTGATGCCTTAGATCTTTCGGGATGCCTTAGACCAAGGGTCTCCAAACTTTTTCGTTGGGATTTTGGGTAGAGGGTAGATTGATAAAATAAACATTTTTATGTTACTTTGAGATGAAGAGAATATTTCAATTTTTTAATCTCACACTAGACAGGAAGTTTTTCTGTTGAGTACAAAAATAAAAAAAATTAAGTTTTCCCGTTTTGTGTGATGTTTGGAACTGTTTCTCAGATAAAATTGTTCCGAGATTTGGTTACATTTAGTTGTTCCGATTAATAAGAGTGAGATCAAATGTTCATCTGACAATGCGGTACGATATTTAGATTTGACATACTTCAGCCTTGAAAATGTTTTCTCACACAGGTATGTCAAGCCAAACACAGAAAACATGCCACGAGCCAAGTCCTTGAGACATTTAAACTTCTGTTCCGGAATTGACTTATAGAAGTTTGGTAACTTAACTTCCCAAAAAAACCCGCCTCGGTGGCATAGTTGGCTAACGCGCTAGTCGTGTTGAGCTCGACTGCTGAGGACGGGAAGATCAAGGTTAGAATCTCGGTCTGGTGAACTGGGGGTGGTTTTTCCTAAAATGGTTTTCCACTCTCCCTCCACGCAAATGCGGGTTCACTTCCTCTAATTCAACCTTCCCAATTCCTAATCCATTAGCGTAATTAATACTTAAAAGCGTATAACCCGAACGGGTAGTAAGACGCAGTGCTAAAAAAAACTTCCTTAAACAAATCCCCGAATGATTCAATTGAAGATAGGTCGATCACTTCCGGCTAGAGCTTAGGCAGCAAATATTTGACTTAGTAATTAAAAGGATTTTTTAAAGGTCTGATGTTCCCCGAGGCTTCATCGAAATCTTGAAAAGATCCTGAAACTGCTGTTTCAGCTGTGGAATCGCGTCTAATGCAAAACAAATAAGAAATGGAACACAACATTCATTTTTGTACCTATCACTGCTTAGGAAGTTAATTAAGTTGTTAGCACCAACCGGCTTTTCAAAAAGACTTAATTTCTCAAATCTTAAATGAGAGAATGTTCTCCTGGAAGTTTCCAATTCAGGTAGTTTATATGCTCGGTCAGGTCAACAACAAACGTAAGTTTCCATATCCACTAGCTGTCCTAAAGAACAGTCACGTGGTGGTTTTTCTCATTCATGAAAATATCAATTTCTGCTCGTAGTTCAAAAAACCTTTTAAGCACTTTGCCTCTGCTGAGCCAACGAACCTCACAATGATACGGCATTTATTGGTATTCACTTTCAATTTCGGCAAGGAAGTTTTTTGATTGACAATGGACGAGTGCATGGAATCGGATAAAATTCACTGTGCGTACAATAACATCCATCACAGGAAATAACTGCATGTGCCTACCACATAAAACCTGTTGATGGACGATGCAGTGAGGAATCATTGGTTTCACAGCTCCGACTTGTTGAACGGCATTAAATATATTGCCTACTAATACGGTTTTGGTTTAACATATATTCCACCTCCGTCTGTAGTTACACACTTCAGAGTTTTCCAGTCAAGTCGAAGGCTAAATACAGATTCTCTGACCTTTGAAAATAGGTCATTTCCAGTGACAGTACAACACGCTACTTATCTTTAAAAACATGGCACTCCGTATCAACCTTTCTCTGATTAGCATTCGACATTATTAATATCTCAAATAAAAACACAGAATCTTTGAAACAACACAAATGTCACGCACTAAAGACGTAGCACTCAAAATAAAGTGTTTCCAATCATAGAGTAGATGTTTCGAAAGACTAAAGTATAAAGTATAGAGGTTATCGCTATGGTGGCTGAACTGAGAGCTCGCGTTTCTTTAGTCGACCGGTAAAGTTCGCCAGAGGCATTAAAAGTAACAGGTTCATCCTCGGTGGTTTGGCCACGTAAAATAACTAGTTCACCTTTATTTTAAATCTGATTATATCAAGTGTGGAGGAAATCTAGTATTATCATAATGTTTTCAATTTGTTTCACGGGCCGGTCAAAAGCAAAACTTAGGCTTTGGGCCGTAGGTTGGAGAGCCCGGCCTTAGAAAATTAGGCCACTGAAGTGGGTCATTGTTTAAAATTATTTAAGCGCCACACATAAATATAAACATAGCCTTATCTACGTAAAACAAGGATCAAATGACAGATGAAAAATTACTTATGCGCAATTTTTATTTGTGGAACACTATTTACCTCCTAATGTGAATTCATAAAATGACTCGAAACATACCTCCATAGCACTCATTACTAAATAGATTTATAATAGGTTTGTTTTTATTTTCAAACCCCTAATTGCCAAGGAGACTTGCAAAAATGATTTATAGATTATAATTTAGTGTATTTTTATTGTTACAAAATTAAAACGCAAATGTAACCCCACGAACAGTCAGTTTTTTCGAGACAGCTTCGCTTATTGATGAGATAGCGTGATGGTATATAGCTAGCCCTATATTCTTAAATACAAGCAAAACAACAGAAGTCCCATCTTGATCTGATAGCTTTTTGATTTTACTGGAAACAAACAAAAGTAATCGAACCTACAGACAAATTTAGAGTTTTATTACAGGAATAGATTAAGGAAGAATTATTGCGGCTATTATTTTGAATATTTAATATTTAGTATCAATTCTTAGGGCTAGGTTGTTGACTATTCAATATTAAGGGTGCATTCTCGCAGCTAAGATGTTGAATATTCAATATTAAGGGTGCATTATTGCAGCTATTTTGTATAATGTTTAATAATAATCACGGGATCTTAAGTTAGAATAGTAGTTGTGCTATGATACAACTCTGTGCCTTCTAAGTGCAAGTTATATATTTGTATCTCTTGATCATTAGCAACCTGAAGTATTAATTTTAACAAAGTGTATACATTTCCGAATATAAGATCATAAAAAGAAAGAAAAAAAAGTTAAAATAAAATACTTACAATTGGCCAGGGGCAGCTGGTGGCAAATGGAACATTGCTTTTTCCAAACAGCATATTTGATATAGGTTGGTTAGCTCTAAACCATTCGCAATGTCCTTTAGGCTCCAAGTCAGATTGTTTCCATTGCTGAATATTCTCCATGAACTCGTGTATCGTAATTTCTAGCTGCAACATACATATTTTTGAATAGATAGTACTTATATTATTACTTTAGACAGTTCCAAATGATTATAATATTCACATAAGCATTTCTCAATGTATACGGACGGGGAACAAGTTATATCAAAAAGTTTGTAGTCCGATTTAAACAACGGAAACTACAGCATATCCTACCACACACTCTTTTCTGGAAGGGGTATTCATATCATGAACAAGGTTAGAGACATCACAGGGAATCCTAACTTAATGGGTATCATTTAATGGTTTTAAACCTCACCTTGAATTTGTCCACCCACATCAAATCGCATTGGAATTTGACGTGACATGGATATCTGAGTATAAAAGTGAGCTTCACCCATGTACTCACTGAAACCGTCAATTGTATCATGATGGCAAATTTGCCAACATCATCAATATCAAAAAGGACAGAAACCTTACAACTGTTTTTGGAAGTTAATATAAGCGACGTCTCACCCCGTTTCACTATCATTTAAATCGTGGATGTGATTGAGGATTTCCAGAGCTACATCGACGATGAAAAAGAATGTATTGTCAAGAAACTAAGTATTTTATCAGTGTGTGGCACTAACATTTACTATTGGGTGTTAAAACCCCCTTAGCCCTATGAGGAACTTTCCTCTGTGGCTAAAAACCAAGCCAATTATATCGTCAACACGCTAAATGGGATTCCCTGTGATATTGGTAATTTGGATTACATCTCCGTACTACACTGCATGCAGAAATAGTCTACGTCAAAGGGACAGAAAAGAAAAGGTTTCTAGCAGAATACACACCTTCACCAATAGTCGAACTGTACGACAAGCAATGTCGTCTTTGAAAACTCTTAAATTGGGTCACACCATAAGGATGACACATAGTGCTGTATGGAATTTATGTTAAGTCGCTACCGTTTGGGGACTTCAAGGCTATCTGATTGAATATGGACACCCACACCGTAAGAAATGCGCTGAAAACAAGCTCGTGCTTTTATTTTGCAAGTTTGGTTGCTTTCCCTAATGATCAATTGCCAGCAAGAATAAATGACTACCCGTTTCTGTGGACGCATGTTCTAAGCTGCTAATTTCGCATTAGACTAGACTGCCAAAGACAGGGATATCAGTGTTCAATTCCCGTCTGGTGCATTGAGGGTGGTTTTCCTAAATGGTTTTCCACTCTCCCTCCACGCAAATGAAAGTACACTTCCTCTTAATTCAATAATTTCTGATCCCTAATATATTAGTGTAATTATTACAAATGCGTATAACCCGAACTGATTGTGAGACGCGGCGCTAAAAGAGAATGGTGTGCCCTAAAGCCTTCTTCATCAACACTGATCCACTCACCAAGCCTAGGGTGCATTGGGTCGCAATCTTTATCAGCAAGAAATGCGTGGAAGAGTACTTTGACAGTTATATATTTTACCCCCTCTTGTAAAGTCACATTTTGTATCCATACGCCAAAACGTTTTCTAAAGGTCTAACAACACGGTACGACTTCAAGGTAAAGTACATGACAGCTACAAATATTACTAAAGCTACTCTCATATGCTCGTACATTAAGTAAGTCAAGTGATCTACAGGTGTCCAATTCAATGACAATCATTGATAGCAATAGAATTATAATGTTGGAGGGGGCTCACATATACGAATAAAAATTGCATACGTACAAAAACTACAAATAAATATGAAAATCACATATAGATATAAAAACCACATATTCGTACAAAACCGTATATACGTATAAAAAATTTGAATAATAAATGGTGTTGTCCTACATTTTATCTTAGGCGATAGCGTGTCTGTCTACTGAGCCAAGGCCCAAGGGTCCTGGGTTTGATTTCTGGCATAGGTTAAAAACTTATAACTGGTGGAATTGGGATCTGAATCCTGTGTCTGTTTTAGATATAGGTTAGTTTTTAAATCGAGTTACTATACCGGGTGTTAATTGTAAACGTTTCCACCAAAATATCTCAAAAATAACGCATTGCGGAAAAAAACATTTTAAGCAAAAGTTGTTTGGTTCTTAGGGGGGAGTAAGGTGGTACGACTGATGACCTTGGGCGGCGTTGCTAAGGTGACATTAATGTCACTTTGGTTTTTTTTATGAGACTCCCTACTTTTTATTACATATTACTATACATCAAGTTGTGCCATTTTCAAAATGGTGTTTTTAAGATATTTAGAGTAAAATACATCACGAGGAATGAGCCTAACAAGTTTCTGAGTCGCTGACATCGGGCGTGGCATTAGAATTTGGCCTATTCAAGCAGAGCTCGGGAAGGTACAAGTGTTTGTGTGTAAGTTCGTAAACACACCATTGTGTTTACTATCAATGCCAGTTACAAATCCATTAGTGGTCTCGTTTGATTTCGATTGTTAGCATACAATCTTGGAAAATGACTCACAGTCCGGAAGAGAGAACAGAATTGATTTTACTGTATGGAGAAGAGGCTCAATGTGCTCGAAGAACGGCAATACCTTTAACCAAAGACATCAGGATAAAAACGTATTACATAGTTATGTTTTAGAACTTGTTTCACAATTTAAAGAAACCGGATATGTTGCAAACAAAAAAGGACTGTTCGTACAGTAATGAATGAATTAACTTAAGTGGAAATTTTGGGCACTTATGTGGCAAATCCCAAAAATTCAGTGCGGGAAGTGTCTAAAGCTACTGATGTATCAATTATTCGGTTCATAAGACATTGAAATTAAATAAGTTTCATCCGAATAAAATGCAGATATATCAAACATTAAGCGAAGATGATCCTGATAGGCGAGTACAGTTTTGTGAAGAAATTATTGAATTATTGAATGGGAATCCATTGTTATTAGAATGTATCTGCTTTTCTGACAAGTGTACTTTTTTCTTGAGTGATTTTGTAAAAAACACATCTATCGTTATTGGGGTGATCAAAATCCTTGTATTTTTACTGTCGGACACACACAATAGCCAGAAAAAATAAACGTTTGGGCAGGTATATTGGTATGATATTTACTGACGGAAATTTGACAGGGGATAAATTCTTGGAAATGTTTGAAGAAGCTATCCACTCCTCTCATAGTGTATGTCCTAGAAAATCAACTAGACAATCATGGAAACCTGGAGCTTGATGAAGCGCTTTTACATTTTCAGCAAGATGGAGCCCCCCTCGCCATACACTACTCGTTCGTCAATGGCTAGACAACAGATTTAATGGACAATCGATTGGCAGAAGAGGACCAATTGAGAGGCCAACAATGTCGCCTGATTTAACGTGTTTTTTAATGAGGACATTTATAGTCAAATATTTATGGGACTAAGCCAGCAAATATCGAAGAGCTAAGAAATAGGATAACAATGGCATGTAAAAATATTACAAAAGAGGCCCTACAAAAAAGTCAGAAGTTAATTATAAAATATACGATATAATTGTTAAGCTCAAAATGGAGGGCATTTTGAAAATCTCCTTTAAATTTAAGATTAAAAAAGTGTTTTTCTCAATAATTATTTTACAAATACACATAAACGTGAACAAAACACACGTGTGTGAGCACACAGCACACAAACACTTGTAACTTCCCTAGCTATGTTTGAATAAGCCAAATTCTAATTCCGCGCCCAGTGCCGGTGACACAGAAAATTATGAGATTCATTTCTCGTGATAGATTTTACTTTAAAAAGCTTCAAACCACCATTTTGAAAATGGCACAACGTGATCTACAAGAATATATAATAAATGATAGGGAGTATTATTTAAAAAAAAATCAACGTGACCTTATTGTCACCTTAACAGAGCCACCCAAGGTCATACCAAACTTACCACCTTACTTCCCCCTAAGAACCAAACTTTTGTTTAAAACTTTTTTTTCTGCAATGCGTTGTTTTCGAGATATTTTGGTGGAGAGTTTTTAAATGAACATTCGGTATATTCAGTCAGTTCAGAAAGTGCACGTTAAAAAAAAAGTATGGTGTTTTTTTATCAACGAGTACGATTCATTTTATATGCAAGTAGCCAAATACTAATAATTATTTTTTAATATTCAACTAAAGAAAAATTATTTATTATTTATTATTATAACACTAGAGCCGTCAACATTATAAGCAACAAGTTGTTTTTACTTCATCTAAATTAGATAAGAGAATTCCTGAACGGGTAGTAAGACGTGGTGCATATGAGTTGTAATTCACCAAGCATTTAAAAAAAAATCTTTAGTTACTTTGTAGCCGGTTTGTTGACTGACTACTAGATAGGGCCAGGATTGTTTAACATGTTTTCCTGATGATCTGATAGAGTGTGCGAGTGTCAGGCGGTGAGCGCCCATTGATCTCAATAATATAACTAACTGGATGGACATCTGTGGCTGAAATTTACAAGCTGTCGTCTGCAGACCATTGTATAAGAGAGCAGAAAACTTTCGGGTTTCTCTTTCTCTCTTACACCCATACAAGGCAAAATGGCATTTTGACATAGCTAATTAATTTGATTGAATATATGAAGTACATCAATGTGTGATTAGTTAAATGAATTAAATGTGTTAGTAATAGCTTTAAATAGCATAACAAAGCTCAAAACTGGTGAGTTTTTTCTTTAAATAAGTTTATGTAGGCTAATATATATGATGATTTTTTAAGGAAGCTCGTTTGGAAGGCTTTATCTCGTACCAGAATCCTACCCTATAGTAGTGTTTAGGTAGGGTAAAATACCTTCCAGAAGGTAATTTCTTCTTCCATTCTAAATGACCGTTTATCCTACCAAAATACTAATATATAATAGTATTCTAGTACAAAATACAGCCTTACAAATTGGGATTCTTACTAAAATCAGGGTTTAGTAGATACCGCACTTCCTACAAGCCTATAACCTACATTATCGTTTGAGCATGAGACTTCTACACAAAGTATGTCATTCAAACAAATGTAATATAGATTTTAGCTAACTTGTTTCACTATAGCTATCGAACTTCCAACATAATATGGTTTATGAAAGCAATATACAAGATAAGATATGGTCCAACTTTTTTAAAAATGGGAATATAATATTTTCTACAAGCCTATAACCTAATTGATCGTTTGGACGTAGGGCAACTACACAAAGTTGGTCATTCTAACAAATGTAATCAAGGTTTAAGATACCATACCTTATTCATTATATTTATCGAACTTTCAATATAATATGGTTTCTGAAACCAGTATACAAGCTAATAGCCGACTTTAAATACAAGTGTAGTCTTGGAAGACTATAAGCAACATGGATGATAGCTACATATTTAAATATAATAAAGGTTTTATTCGTAGCCTATTTGTAATGTATTACCTGTAAAATTGAATAGTATATATTTTAATGTAAACTATTTTTCAGACAAGTGTGATATAATACTTCGCTATTTTCAAACAATAACACTTTTATTCATCAGCTACATGCTTTCGCATAAGAACATTGAAATAAACCGTTAAATATTTCCCCCCACAATAAAGCAGACGATAAATTTGAGCGTCACGTTTTGGTCCTTGGCAATGCGTATGCTTATGTCCATCCAGTATAATATAGAAATCACTGTGAGCGCCCCTATTACTCCCTATGATACTTCTCACTACTCAGCATGTAAATGTTGATCAGACTTTGAAGATTTTTATTTGCATACTTAGTCACAACATATAATAGCACTTATTTCTGTGTATCGTTTCTGTGAATATGTGACGCATAATAACAGTTGTTTATGATTGTTTTAGACAAAATATATGAGAAATCCTCCACGTAGCTGATATAAATAAAGATTATAATACTATTATTTAAAATCTAGTAATATATATATGTGTGTGTGATGAAGCATTAAAATAAATTTTAAAAACACTCTTATTTGAATTGAAAGTTTCTTTTAATTATAGGCCTGGTTAAGATTTAACGGCGGAGTCAAAACAAATGAGCAAAATACGATCAATCATTATACTGTACAAAACAGTCAAATTTAAATATTTGTTTAAAACATATATTTATGAAATTCAGAGTGTTTTGGTGTGCATAAATGGTAAAATAATTTTAAACAGTTTGATTCCTTATCGAGTGAAAACAATTGGAGATTAACAGTGTAGATTTGATGAGAGAGATCAATAACGGATAATATTTTTACTTTTTGGTTAATATTAGAAAATAATTGGGAATACAACATGACGGTTCATCAATAATACAGAGATTTTAAAAAGGCTCAGGGTATGGATTGGATGTCGCTTATCGGATACTTTCAAAATACATAATGGGTTGAAACAAGGCGATGCACTTTTCCCATTACTTTTCAACCTGTCCTTAGAGTATGCTATTTGGAATGCAAGAGAGTAAACAGTCCAATGCAGTTATTAGGATACGCAGATGATTTAGTTTTGTTCGGCATTCGTAAAGAAACTGTTGCAAAAAATGCAGACATGTTATTAGAGGAAAGTAGGGAAATAGGTTTAGAGGTGAACACTGAAAAGACGACAGAGATTGAGGACGTTAATTTAGTTACTAATTAGAATCTTATTTGGTTAGTGAGTTTAAATATTTAGGCACGATTTTTATTATTAATAACGATATTAGATTGGAAATTAGGAAAAGAATAGAGTCGGGAAATGCATGTTACTACTCGGTCACTAAGTTGCTGACATCTAACCTGTTTTCAAAGAATTTTAAACATAGGATATATAAAATTATAATTTTATCTGTTGTTTTCTATGGTTGTGAAAAGTGGTCCATTGTTAGATGACGCAAACAAATTTAGAATGTTTGAAAATAATTTGCTTAGGCAGATATTTTGTTCACAAGGGGATGAGGATACTGGCGATTCTAAAAGTTTGCATAATGAGGAGTTACATATCCTGTACTTTTCACAAGGCATCGCTAGGATAATAAAGTCTTGTAGATTATGGTGGGCAGGATATGCAAAGTGAATGGGGGAATCTAAAACCAGGTACAAGGTATTGACTGGCAAACCCAATGGGAAGAGACCATTGGGAAGACCTAGAAGTAGATAGAAGGATAAAATATGAATGGCCCTGAAAGAGATAGGGTGTAATGGGGTGAACTGAATAGAACTAGTTCAAGATAGGGATAGGTCGTAGTGAGGTAGACTGGATTGAACTCGCTCAAGATAGGGATAGGGTGTGATGAGTTGGACTGCATAGAACTATCTCAAGATAGTGATAAGGTGTAGTGAGGTAAACTGGATAAAACTAGCTCAAGATAGGTATATGGTTTACTGAGGTGGACTGCATAGACCTAGCTCAAGATGGGGATAGGGTGTAATAAGGTGGACTGGATAAAACTATCTCAAGATAGGGATAGGATGAAATGAGGTGAACTGGATAAAACTAGCTCAAGATAGGGATAGGTGGCGTACTTTCATAAATGTGGCAGTGAACTTTCTAGTTCATAGTGCTATAGAGTTAATATATCGTAGGGAACTCCACACTGACTTTCTAACTCCATTGTTTAAAAATGGAGATATTTACTTAAAACTCGTAGTATATGTGAAACGAAATAATATAAACTAGCAAACCCGAGAAAAAATGCGTTATACTTACGTTAAACCTTTTTGACTCCCGTTTTTAAATTTGACGAAATTTTTTTTTTAAGAATTTAAGTCCTGATTAGTATATTTGGACAAAGAAAAAACTATATCTCGTCCACAAGTGTCAAAACTTTTTATTAAAATTTGAGTTCCGGTTAAAATTTTTGATATTTTATTAGGGGTTGCATATCTTATCGTTATCGCAATTTTGTTAAATTCCTCATTTATAAATTTAGACCAATATAAAAGGTAAATATTGACTATTAAGTCTAAAATGACAGAGATAGATCATTGTTGTACAAAAATTTCCCCTAAGAGGTTAAAGGAAAAGGAATATCAACTTTGTGAAAGACTTACTAATATTTACTTACTTTATGGAATTAGAGAATTATTGCATTAAAATTTAAGTAGTATATTTGTACGAATAAATCTCACCAAATTGTATTAATAGATTTGCAAATATCTCCGAAATTATTAGTTTTATAAAGATAAATTTCAATAAAAAGTTTTTTAATTTTTAATAGTGCTTCATTTTTGCAATGAAAAGCTATTTATTTAGTATCTTAAATATTTACGGAGATAAGGTAATTTCCGCTTCTATAAAGTACTCTTAATTTTAGGGTTAGGTATCCAATACCAAAAATACCTCGGGGCAACCCTATGAAAACTCTAGATAGCAAGTTTTGGTCAAATCAGTAAATATTTTAGGCTCTACTCTGAGGTAAAAACAGCCAGACAGACAGACGGAAATTCAAAAATCACTTTTTCGGATTTGTGGAGTCATGAAAAGTTGAAAAGTCAAAATTTATCAAAATCTCGAGTCAGATTTTTTTTATGATCACAATACTTTCTCTACCTGTAAGATAGCGAGAAAGTAAAAAAAAAAAATATTTTGTTTCTTGGAACATTTACCTCCTCCAGGAAAAATTGTGTAACGTGCTAATTACCCATTAGCACGTAGACTCAAAAAATACCTTATATATGATTATCACTATAAATCCAAGAACTAATAAATTCAAATAATGTGTGGGAGATATAAAATCACTATGAAATCGTATTGCTGGAAACGCCCATACTTGAGGAAAGATTGCCCCAGCGAACTGCTCAACACTTACTGGTAGAAGTTCAAACCACAGACACCTTTCTCGCTTGCCAGACTCATCTGTAATGACTGTCCACTCCCCAACGTTGTCATCAGCGGCCGTCTCCAAATGCTAGACGTCCTGATATGTTCTATAAGATGACCCCCCTTCCCCCCGCCACCCTTGTTCGTTTACTTTTCCTAATACGTCAGTGCATCTTGTAAAAAACCACCACCCCTCGCTTAGTATTTTGGATATAATACTTTGTATTCTATTCTAAGGACTCGTCGTAATAACTTAATAGAAGTCTAGCGGTTATCACGATGTTTGACGCGTTGGTCTCACCTCCTCACAGCAGATGACGTAAAGTCTGAAACTATGTGAATTTAAATTTAGTAATTTTTAAAGGGTCTTTGTTGTGTCTACGTCCATAAGAGATAATTTTGAATGTCGGAGTTTTTTACCTGTTTTTTCAATGTCCATAGGACATAGTTTTGAATGTCAAGGTTTCTGACCTGCGTTTTTCTATGTCCATTAGAGATAATTTTGAATGCCAGAGTTTCTAACCGGTTTTTCTATGTCCATAAGACATAGTCTTGAATTTCAGAGCTTTCCGATTTGTTTTTCTTTGTCCATAAGACATAGTCTTGAATGTCAGAGTTTCTAACCTGTTTTTTCAATGTCCATAGGACATATTGTTGAATGCCAGAGTTTCTGACCTATGTTTTTTCTACGTCCATAAGAGATAATTTTGAATGCCTAAGTTTCTGACCAGTTTTTCTATGTCCATAAGACATAGTTTTGAATTTCAGAGCTTTCCGATTTGTTTTTCTTTGTCCATAAGACATAGTCTTGAATGTCAGAGTTTCTAACCTGTTTTTTCAATGTCCATAGGACATAGTGTTGAGTGTCAGAGTTTCTGACCTGTGTTTTTCTATGTTCATAAGAGATAATTTTGAATGTAAGAGTTTCTTACCTGTTTTTCTACGTCCATAAAACATAGTTTTGAACGACCGAGTTTATGTACTGTTTTTATATGTCCATATGACATGGTTTTTAATATTTGAGCACTTGCCCCACGCCCAATACTGTGTGGCCATGTTCCAGATAGTCTAACCCTTTTGATCGAAAAAAAAAAGAGTGTAGATCAGATAATCTATAACTTTGTTCCATGACCTAGTTGGGTCTTTGACTGATACCAGTCTCTGATCAACTCGTGGGTATGCTACTAGTAGTGGCCCGCGTGGTGTAATTTATTTTGTCCGGCCCCCTTCAGGCGTCACTTGAATTAATTAATGTTTAACTGTTTGCTGTTGTTATTGTATGTGTCCAGACTTGTGTTGCAATCTAAATATATTATTGAATGACCAGGCAGTACTAATGAGGAATAGACCAGCCATATTATCTTTACAGCCTAGATTCCTGGTAGCTCGCCATTAACTATTTGTAAACTTATTGTTCCTCTTCTAGGATCTTAATGTATCTCGTAACCAAACATGGAGTTAAATCATGCTAGTAAGCCCGTGTAACTACCCACGTTACAACTCTTTAAATTAGGACTTTATAGAATTAGTTATTGTTAACTATTATTCTTTTATATGCTTATTAGGTTAAAGGCTAGTAGCCGCAAGGATGGAGTGGTGTTATGTATTGTTGCTTAACCGTAAATCAATAATCGCCTCCAATTTAAATTGCCGTTGTCTTCAAACAGACGCACCTTCGTTTTAGAATGTGTATTGGTTCTACTTTAACGAGTTACATACACTCTTTTCTAATACAGACACAGCCATACTTTTCATGGTTGTAGGTCAAATCAAGGTGCTTCACACCTAACGCTCTCCATTGGGACAACAATGTATAAAGTAACAGATAAAATTCCCATCAAAGAACAATGGAATGTTTTGTATATGATCTCGTCAAACCATTTATAATACTTTCGACTTGTTAAATTTAACTAAGCTGATTGGTTAAACTTGTATCTCTCTCTTATGTTTCATCCATCCCATCCTTATTTGTATATTTCTGTTATTGTATTCGTCACGTCTTTTATTAGATAGAAGAAGCGGCGAAGAAAATGATTTTTAACTAGTTGTGGTTAACTATATTGGTTTATTAATATAAATTTGTCCCATTTATTGTATTTGCAGAGTAGATTTTATTATTTTTAAGACTCTTACTTTGGTTCATCTGTGTGCACTGTACGTTTGTGCTTGCGTTTTTTTATAAGTTCATTTTTTTTCTTGAGGCACAAATTGAGCTATAATAGGTTCTTTATTGATGATACCTTGTTTTTAGTGGGAGTAGAGATATCTGCTAAAGCCACTTAATATATGAAACTTTACCGCTAGCATTATATGTTAAAATCATGAACAATCATTTATTAAAGTTGATATGTATTTTAGTAATAAGCTACTTGTTTTGGTCATGTTAATTATTTTCAATTCTCAACTCATTAGCTAAATCCATAAAATGAAAACATAGTAGTTCAAACTTTTCTACAATATTTTAATTGCACACATCCTAATACTACATGAGAGAGCCAAATTTAAGTTTCTAAAGGCAATAGTTAGAAGAACGGTCAAACAATTAAAATATTCTTTTGGCATACTGAGGTCACAAACAGAGCCACTGACCTATAGAAAACGTGGACTATAGCAAAAAAATTCAAAGGGACTATCAAAAATACAAACACATTAGCCATACATCGGCAGCAAGAGATGGTTTACATGAGTGCAGACAAGGCGAACGCAATAGCACAAACACTAGTAGAACAATTTAAACCAAATGAAATCCAGGATTAAATCTTCAAAAGATACGTCAAAAAAACAGTACATGAGTTTATAGATAGATCTAGACCAATAACACCAACTACAATCACCGAACAAGAACTACATGTTGCCATCAAAAATCGTCGTAAGGACAAGGCGCTGGGGCTGGAAGGTATCAAAAAGGAGATGATTAGAAACTTACCACAAATTGCAATACTCTAATCACCCTTTTACTCAAGGCACCCCTAAGTTTACTTTACTTCCCAAATACCTGGAAAAAGAATAAGGTGCTATCCATATCTAGACTAGGAAAAAAATGCATTTTTCTTCAAAAAATACGACCGATCATCTTACTTAACACGGCCGGAAAATTATTTGAAACACTAATTCTAAAAAGGATAAAGCAACAAGAAGCAGAAAACGAGATGATCCCTGACCTTCAAATCGTATTTGAAAGCCACCATTCCACCGTGCACTCTATAGGCACCGTGTATTGACGAATTTGGTGCTAGTAGTGATCGAATCTTTAAACACTTGAATGAAGGTGGTTGCTGAAATACATATCTAATCATGGCTTATTGATGTTCCAAACATGTTTAGGCTTTGTTTAAATATGTTCACTTTTATACAATGAATCAATTAAAGAGTATAACAAAATGAAATAATAGTTGTTGTAATGTGGGAGGTTCAAATCAAGATAGAAACACTAAAAATGACCTAACATTTGACTTTTTCCTTAATACGAATGAAGTGAAGAAAAACTAAACAAGCCTGTTGAAATAGGACACAAATATAATATAGTACCTAGATAGTTACTATCTATATCCATCCCAACTCTCTCAAATGGGAGCTAAGCCAAGAATTATGTCACGAAAACAACAAATGTAAATGGCTTTAGTTGATATTAATTGTATACTAAACTAAACTAAACTAAACTCTGTATACAATAACCTTCATAGTTTCTAAAGGACGAGTCCTAGTCACTATGGCGCTTTAAAATTTCATATTTGTGCCTTGTATTTTTGAAAACCTATTGACAATTTTATCTCATGTTTTGTTATTGATGATTTACAAATCTTTGTCTAATATAAGATAAACGATAAATAATAAAACGACTTAATTCAGTTCACACCATTAGGGCCCTGCTACTTTGTAGTACATGATATAATCCTATTTTGTGTAATAAGATCTTGTCACACTTTTTACACTAAATATATTACTTATAGGTCTATTATTTAATAGTGGCACAGTAATAAGAAATATTCACGCCTAGAATGCAACTTTCCCTGAGCTAACCTAGATTTTGTTGGTATTTTGAAAATTAAGTTTTAGTCTGATTTAGATGGATTAATTTGTATATATAAAACTGTAAATTAAATACAATGATCTAGTATAGGTTCACAGATTTTATAGTGTATATTTTGTGTTGGACAAAGACTAAAAACTTTTAACTTTATAGGGTGTTAAACACGTCTGCTTTACAACTTTCGATTTTACTTAATTTGAACTTCAATCTTGAATTTCAGTTAATTCGGTCATATGTCTTGCTTTAAATAAGTCAAGTCCTTACTTAAGGATTGATGTAAATAATACGCAGTATTAACCTTTTGAAAAACTTATTTTATTACTATTTTATCCATATCTGTTGTGATAATGTATGTTTACTATCAACTGTATCACCTAAAAGATTCAAAATGTTATCACATCGGTGCCTATTGCATTTTAACTAATACCATTAATGGCTAAACATGGTGCCTATACTGAACTTGATAGACGACGCCATTTAAACATTTAACGTGGGATGGAAGGGGATGCAAGAAAAAGCCAATATTTTCTCAGTTTTTATGGCCAAAATTTTTTCGGCAAAAATATATAAAATATTGCTCCAGTAAAAACATAAGAGCTTAATTTTCTTCGCGCGCTGATATCAACAGTTGTTGAATATCTCTCAAGGGTGTCCTGAAATTTAATGGCATTTTTATCTCTTAATTTAAAAAGTTTCTCATCTAATGCCGCTATGTTCATGACAGATATTCAATGTTGATATCACCACGGGAAGAAAATTAAACTCTATGTTTGTACTGGAGCAATATTTGACTGATTCTGTCCAAAAAAAGTTTTGGTTTAAAAACAGCGAAAATACTGGCCTTTTCTCACGCCCCCTTCCATCCCATCTTAACCAACGAGAAAACTACATCGACATTTTTCTAGATGGTGAAAAAGCTTTTGGGAAAGGTGTGGCATATAGGTCTTATACCAAAGAGGATTAGTTACAACTTCCCTCAAGGTGATATCCATTTCATCAACAGCTAAGTGAAAAATAAAGTATTCCATGTATCAATCGAAGGCTTACTATCGGAAAGCGCCCAAGTAAAGGTG
Source organism: Timema poppense (assembly GCA_902141375.1). Taxonomy (NCBI): domain Eukaryota; kingdom Metazoa; phylum Arthropoda; class Insecta; order Phasmatodea; family Timematidae; genus Timema; species Timema poppense. The sequence continues at coordinate 21,268 of CABFOV010004411.1, read as the reverse complement.
GGAGTACCGCAAGGATCTGTACTGGCTCCCTTTCTTTGTAGCTTCTATGTGGCAGACGTGTTAATCAAACCAAAAATAACAATAAGACTATTAGCAGGCAGTACGTTAATACAGTAGGGCCCCCATATCCGCGAGGAATACGTTCCTATATCTACCGCGGTTACGTGAAACCGAACTATTACTTAACGTGATATTCATGTAACATACATAAATACGATAAATTTTAATTGATAAATTGTCCACAGTAAGACATTACTAACTTTAAATAAAGTTATAATAATATGTACTGTACACTACAGTGTAATCAATATTCTTCATTCTTCTTGTTGCGTTGATAACTGATGATGATGGTGATGATGATGATGAGATGTGCCAGCTAAATTTACTCTCTCCAAGAAGACATCTTGCTTAAAACGATACTAAATGCCGAGGAATGACCATTGACCGAGACAAATAGAAGCAACCCAAAAAAAGCAATGACTGGGTTCATTCTACTATACCCCCTTTTGAAAGGACAACAGCTCGATCAGAAAACCAAAATAACAATTAAAAAAATTGTAATACAGATGTGTAGGATGGTGCTAAGCAGCGAAGAAAACACATCAACAAATTGCATACGACGTAAAGCAAAATATTGATATTAATAACGGGAGTGGACATAAGAATGATAATTGATCCCCTCCACACCTTGACAAACAGAAAGACACTCATGGAAATCTTCAAAGAGAAAATAAAGAAGTTCTATGAGGACACCACAATACACGATAGTAACATTATTAAATTACTGAGGAACTATAACTGGCAGGAAGAAAGAGCGTATAAACGACCAAAATGGAGTGAAATTAAACATCCCAAACCAAAACTCCCCTCATCACAGTAAAAGAAACTTTTTCCTTCAAACAAGATTAACATCATTTCACAATCTCATATTCAATTTCATAATTTATAAACTATAATATTTACTTATCATAATGTATTTTATTACAGCAAATCATAGGTGCCAGTTTATTTGAAAAAATCATGAAAGAAGATAAGAGTACGTGAAAGCAGCCTGTAGCTAGCAGATCAAATCAGACAAAGCCTCTTTCATGTGTCATTGAATCCTATGGCAAGTAGGGAGGAAGAGACAACAGGGGGAACATAACTGGTTAGACAACGGTATATCAGACGTTATAAAAATGTAAGCAAAACCACTATTTCGGTGTAATCTTAATATGTATTTGTGTATTTTCAAAATTTAGTTTTCAATGGTTCTTCAGACTTATTTCATATATCTAAGCTATTTTGGAACACTTAATAACTGAAATCTCTAAAGTTTGTGGATATATTTATCCGGAACCTTGCACAAATTTCTACTTAAGACTTAGATCGTGAACTTTAAGTTTATTATAAAAATTTAAAAATGACACCTGGAATTTGGAATCAAACCCGGGACCTTTGGCTTAGTACACCAATGCTCTAATCACTGAGCTATCAAGGAATCGTCCCGTGCTCAGCGTCATTCTTCACTCATATTTTAAGGCAGAGTCTATGATGGACGTGCGGAAATCATTGGCTACTAATGTGTGATTTATTTTATTAAGATCAAGAGCTATCAGATAACGCAGACACCTTCGACTCGGAGTTGGCCTCATTCTGCCACATGTACAATTATTATAATTGTAAGGGATCACATATTTAAGAATCAAATAGCCGAAGATATTATATATGCTTTTTATTGAGGAATTCTCCATCATGATATCATGATTTCCGCACGTCCATCATAGACTCTGCCTTAAAATATGAGTGAAGAATAACCCTGTGCTGGGGACGATTCATAGATATCTCAGTAGTTAGAGCATTGGCGTACTAAGCCAAAGGTCACGGGTTCGATTCCCGTGTCCAGGTGTCATTTTCACTTTTCAGAATATGATATCTTGATGGAGAATTCCTCAATAAAAAGCATAAATAATAGCTTCGGCTATTTGATTTTTAAATTTATTGGTTAGATTTGGCTGTCTTTCTAATCTTCCCAACATTGTATTTGTCTTTATTATCTATGATTAAGAGTTTAAAGTAATTCCTTATGTAAGCTTACAGAATATTGTACATGCATTCTGTTTAAGGAAACTTCCCTATGAATATTAAGGTAGTTCCCTCCTATTATAATTCCAGACATGATTTCTCCTTTTACTTCTGTTAGCGCTTATTATATACGAGGTGATATAAGAAATTTTCCAGACTGATGCTATAAATCTCGTAAAACTTAACATAAGGCCTAGTGGCTGCCATCACCCTCAAAGTAGTCCCCTTCCACACGTATACACCGGTCCCAGCGTTTCTCCAATTTTTGGAACGCTTCCTGGAAGTCGTTTTATTAAGAGTGTCCAGTACTGCCTGCGATTCTGCCTGGATCGTCTCAATGGTGTCAAAGCGGTGGCCCTTCAGCTTGATCTTCATTTTAAGAAATATAAAGAAGTCACAGGAGGCTAAATCAGGATAGTAGGGGGTGGGGGACAAGAGCCATGAAAAGGGAAGCATGAAACGGGGCATTGTCGTGGTGCAACATCCAGTTATGTTGTTGCCAAAGCTCAGGGTGACTTCTTCACACATTTTCACGCAGTCGGTGCAAAACGTCACAATACAACGCGGAATTGACTGTTTGACCTGCTGGGACGAATTCTTTGTGCAAAATTCCCTTCATGTCAAATAAAATTATGAGCATGGTCTTAACATTGCTCTTCACCTGTCTGGTCTTTTTGGTCTTGGTGAGGTTGAGATTTTCCTTTAGGTGGATTGTTGCTTTGTCTCAGGGTCATAACCGTAAACCCAACTCTTATCACCAGCGATAACTCTGGACAAGAAGGTTGCATTGTTGGAGGTGACCCGAAGAATATCATTGCAGATGTCGACGTGCTGCTGTTTCTGGTCAGCTGTCAGGATCCTGGGCACATATTTGGCTGCGACATGGCGGATGTCCAACTCTGAAGTCAGAATTTATTGGAAGGCTCCAAAACTAATTCCCATATCCTCAGCAAGGTCTTTAAGAGTCCGTTATCGATTATGACTAATGATCTGTTGAAGTTTTGCAACCATGGTGGGTGTTGTGCAGCTGCTGGGTCTCCTTGTGTGTTCGTCGTCCTCAACTTATGTCCGACTGGCCTTGATCTGGGCATGCCATTGAAACACTTGTGTATGGCCCATGATTTATTCTCCGAAAAAAAAGTTGAATCATTTTTAGAGTCTCCATTGCACTTTTCCCAAGATTCACACAAAATTTGACGCACACACGCTGTTCCGTTTTCAGATCTATCGTGAAAATCACCGCAGGATATGTACACGACTCTAAAAACACAGACGTGGAAAATCAACACGACAGCCCAGATGCGTGAAACTTTATACACTCTCTCCCAAGACATGCTAGTGCTACCGTCTAAAGTTGCATAGCACTACTACAACGGCTGTCCAGATTGCAGTACCAGTCCGGAATTTTTTTTGATGCCTCGTATAAGCGTTGAAGATAATCAGAGATAAGTTGCATCCTGGTCTAACATCTTTTACTAATTTAGCTTACCCTTCATGCTCATTAACTCTAATTATTGCTGTCTAATTATGTATAGTCTGTATATTAATTTTCAGTCGTTGTACTTGATCTCAGGCTTTCTCAAACTTTCAAACCTTTTATTCCATTCCACTTTATTAAATGCTTTTTCAATACACACAAATGCAATGTACGCATTATTGCCCTTTTTTATTTGTTTTTCTAATAGCTTCCTCAAAGACAGGAAGGTCTCGCTCGTTCTTCTATTTTTCTAAATACACATTGATCCTCTCCAATTATTGCTTATATCTTCTGGTCCTTTCTTTTTTAAACTATTCTTGTACGTACTTTAGATTCAAATGTCCTAATAATTAGTGCCTTATATTCTTCACATTAAACTGCCTCAGGATTCTTTGGTGGTGCAACGAAAATCTTCCTTTCAAACTACTCAAGGCTATTCCCTGTTATGTAAATTTACTTATACATTTGATAGATTTTTTTCCTTTACTTCTTCTCCGCCATGATTGAGTATCTCTGCAAGAATTACATCTATTCCACATAGTTTGTTTTATTTTAACTGATTTAGTGCTGCTTTAAATTCTGATTTGATTATTTGGTTGCCTCTTTCCTCTATGTCAACATCCTTTTCTTTTTCAAAACCACCTTCCCTTATTTCTTCTTTGAAAATGTTTCCCTAGTTATTCGTTCCATGTTCTTTCTTTGTTCTCATCTTCAAATGATAATTTTGTATTGGTGTTCCTTAGAGAATTAGGGCTAGGTTTTTTTAAAATCTTGAAAGTGTTTTTCCCCATCTTTTTATGCTAGATAAGCTTTTCCTTTTCTTGGGTTTTCTTCTATGGTTCTGTATTTTCCTCCAATCTATTATTCTTTGGCTAATTTAGCTTTGCAATTTATTTAGTTCTTTAAAGATATGTATTATTTTCCTTGGTTGTATATTGAGCTCATTTATTTTATTCTGCTCTCTATTGAGTTCAGTATCTTTTCTTTAATCCAAGGCTCACTTTCCTCAGTGTTATTCTTATCAGCACTTCCTCTGCAGTCTCTTTTACTGTTTTATTGACGTTAGTCCATCTTTTCCCTAAGAGTTTCATTATTTTGTTTGTTTTTATATTTGTCACTACTTTTCCTGCCAGTGTTCGGCCTTCAGTTTTTCTAAGTCCGACTTTTGTTGTATATTTCCTCTGGATAACATTTTAAAATTCATTCTGGATTGCATTATCACCAAGTTGTTGTCACCTTCCTCCGCTTCAAGGTAACTTTTGCATTGCATTATTTGGTTCTTTAATCTTGGTTTTGGAACTATATAATCTATTTAGTGTCTTCTTGTATCTCCGGGTATTTTCCATTCATATATTCTTTTTTTGTGATTCTAAAACAACGTATTTACCATTGTCATTTTGTTCTGTGTACATAATTCTATCACTCTTTCCAACTTAACATTTCTTCTTCCTAGCCCATATTTACCTACAATTTTATCATCATCTCTTTCTCCAACAATCGCATTCCAATCTCAAACGAATAAATAAATTGTCATATCCTTTTACCCTTCTGATGATTCCATCTAGCTTTATATATACTTCTTCAACTTCATCAATTTTACATACTGTAGTATACTTGACTTATTATTGTGTTTGTCAGTTCTGATTCTATAGTTCCCATTATAATCCTCCGTGTGTATTGATAGTAATTCTTCGCTATTTATACACACTCTCTCTAAGAATAATTCCTACGCCTGAATATACATTTATTCATCCTGTGGGGATTTCTCTAAAAACTTCACTGCAAAAATCCCCGTCATCTTGCCATCGCATTTCACGCACTCCTAAGATTTCAATCTTTAGTCTCTTCATTTCCACCTTCAAACTCTCCAGCACTTTCACACACTCACACTCTAAGCTCCAATCCTCTTTGTTCCTACGTAAGGTGGACCACCTCACCCCTAAGGCATCATCCAGGTGAAGATCTGGAATTAATTGCCTTAATACATGCCATCATACTTCTGAAGCTTTTACGGGAGTGCCACAGGTTCTTAGAATTTTAATGTGGTGGTTTCCCTTTCCTTCCACATTGCAGTGCTATGGCCATCATAATGGCTGCCCTTCTCGCCCATAGGTCTCTGGTATATAGCTGTACCGGTCTACCAACCTCCCCCTATATCCAATACTGAAAATTTTGCTGCCCTTTCCCAGTCTTTTTGAGTCAACTTTCACGACCAGCAGAGATTACTGAGGATGTATTCTAGTTTCCTCATTCACAGAGATCTTGTAAACTCGAAAATATGCAAGATCTTTAATCAATGGCGAAAGAGTTATATTATTATGATTATGTTCTATCATCATATAAACTTGATATTTAAATAAGATATTAAAATGTATTTCTATTTTTGCAGTAAACAACTTATATTCTTCTTAGAGTTAAGTGACTTTATTCTTTTTCACTTTTATTATGTAACGTTGATGCATGAAATAAAGATGATTATTATCATATCAAAGTGAAGGTAAAATTGTGTTTGTAGAATCGTGTCAACATAATTTTAACATAATTTAAGATTAAATAGATAAAATGTGTGGAGCGTGATGACGTATGCATTTAAGACGTGGCTAATCAGAAATAAGGAACAAAGGTATTTTAGAGGTTTTTAACATGTGGCTGTGAAGAGTAGTGGAGAAGGTAAATTGGATGAATAGGGTGAGGAATGAGTAGGTGTTGAGGAGGGTAGGAGAAGAGAGGACCCTGATAAAGAAGAGAAAAAGTCTTGGTTGGTCCACACACACACACACTAGGAACTGTTTAATAAAGAAGATCACGAAAGAGAATTTAACGGGGAAAAGAGTAAAAGAAGAAGGTTTGGAATGCTAGCCAACATAAAGAAAGGAAGAAGCTACATATGATGGAAAAAGACACTTAGGACCGATGAAAATGAAATAAGTCTAGTTAATATCTGTCTCAGGACAGATCCACAGATACAAAAGAAGAAAAATTAAATAAACTGAATTGCTAAGAATCTCTGTTCCTCCTATTTATTATGTACCATCCAAACAAACAGTACCAAGATAGATCTACCTTGTTTACGACCGTGTTTATTAGGTGAAAGTTGGCTGAAACAGCTGACAGCTCGAGTATACGACCAAAGAAAAGCGAATGTGTCTTGTTTCTTTTTTTATTACAACACTAAAAATTAAAGTAAGTTACAAACACCTTTGCCCTATATTTGTATTTGTTACAAGCTATAAAATCACTAACTAGTTTTGCAATCTGAAGTTTGTTGAGTCACTCAGGGTATGCTTTAAACAGACACAGGTGATCTAGTCTAGGTTGCCTCATCATTGAGCATATACCGTTTTATTTATGCGTTTAAGCATTGAAAAACTTATTTCTGCAGTAGCTGGTGTAGCTGGTATCATTATCAGAGTTTTCAAAATATCTTCAGTGTGTGCTCCAAGCACATTTTATTTTTATTATGTTAACTTAGTGTGAACTTTGCATCTTGCCTCAACACGGTCCTTACATTAGCTAAAAGTTTTATTATATTATTTTGGAAGGGTAAAACTTACCCCCGTACCCACCAGTTCCTGCGCCACTGCCTCTCTTTAAGGTACCAAAATGAGATATCTCATCCCAGTGGTTTCCAGCTTGGGAGTCATGAACTCAATCTGGGTTGCAGCATGTATGAGTGGTGTCCCAATGCTTGTTGAAACTATAGCTTTTTGTTTATATTTTAATGTTATTATAATGACTATAGGATGGAGTGCAATTCCAATAATAGTTAAGCTGTCAAAATGATGGTAAAAACAATGTTTAGTTTATCAACTCTGATAGTTGTTTGTTGTGGCAGTCTCGTGTTTACTACCTGCTACTATAATATCCAAAAATACCCACTAGGCTCGTTAATTCTCTTTTGCGATATCTTAGTCGCATGCGTGTAGTCATTAAAATAAACAATTTAAAGTAATTAAATCGATCATAGGGTGGCATGTGTCGCGCTTGTTTTGTTTGTTTGTTTGTCAGTAATGAGTTTGGAATTCAAATTCCGGATTATGTTCTGGGGATTGGGGTGATTTTATTTCTATTCTATTCTACCTTCCTCATCTCTACCCCATTAGTGTAAATATGTGGATATCCCGGCCAGGTAGTAAGACGTGGAGCACGGTGCTATTCTACCTTCCTCATCTCTACCCCATTAGTGTAAATATGTTGATATCTCGGACGGGTAGTAAGACGTGGAGCACGCTACTATTCTACATTCCTCATACCTACCACATTAGTGTAAATAAGCGGATGGCCTTGACAGGTAGTAAAACTCAGAAGAGTTATAAATATATCTTAAACACAATTTTTTCAATGATTCAATATTTTGCGATTTGAATTATTTCTTACAATATTTTCTTTTATATCATATCGTTGATAATAATGAACATACAGTGTGACTATGACAATTATAATTTATTCGTGACAAATTTGATTATTATAATAATAATAAATTCGAAACAGTAGTTCAAATAATATTACACATCCACAAAAGAAACACAATTGTGACACCATTATAATGCACTATAATTATAGTTATAATAATAATAATAATAAAAAAAGCAAAAATCATTTACAACGGATTAAAAATCAAATAATTTAAATATAAATTGTATATGAATGTACCGGAATAGTGACCACGTGGGGTGACTCAGTGATTTGAGGAGAGCTAGCTATGTACAGGAATAACGACCACGTGAGGTGACTCATGGAACGGAGGAGAGTTAATTATGTACAGGAATAACGACCACGTGGGGTGACTCAGGGAGTGGAGGAGAGCTAGTTATGTACAGTAATAATGACCACGTGAGGTGACTCATGGAACGGAGGAGAGCTAGCTATGTACAGGAATAACGACCACGTGGGGTGACTCATGGAACGGAGGAGAGTTAATTATGTACAGGAATAACGACCACGTGGGGTGACTCATGGAACGGAGGAGAGCTAATTTTGTACAGGAATAACGACCACGTGGGGTTACTCATGGAACGGAGGAGAGCTAGCTATGTACAGGAATAACTATCACGTGGGGTGACTCAGGGAGTGGAGGAGAGCTAATTATGTACAGGAATAACGACCACGTGGGGTGACTCATGGAATGGAGGAGAGCTAGTTATGTACAGGAATAACAACCACGTGGGGGGACTCAGGGAGTGGAAGAGAGCTAGTTATGTACAGGAATAACGACCACGTGGGGTGACTCATGGAACGGAGGAGAGTTAATTATGTACAGGAATAACGACCACGTGGTGGGACTCAGGGAGTGGAAGAGAGCTAGTTATGTACAGGAATAACGACCACGTGAGGTGACTCATGGAACGGAGGAGAGCTAGTTATGTACAGGAATAATGACCACGTGGGGTGACTCAGGAAGTGGAGGAGAGTTAGCTATGTACAGGGATAACAACCACGTTGGGTGACTCGGGGAGTGGAGGAGAGCTAATTATGTACAGGAATAACGACCACGTGGGGGGACTCAGGGAGTGGAGGAGAGCTAGTTATGTACAGGAATAACGACCACGTGGGGGGACTCAGGGAGTGGAAGAGAGCTAGTTATGTACAGGAATAACGACCACGTGGGGTGACTCATGGAACGGAGGAGAGTTAATTATGTACAGGAATAACGACCACGTGGTGGGACTCAGGGAGTGGAAGAGAGCTAGTTATGTACAGGAATAACGACCACGTGAGGTGACTCATGGAACGGAGGAGAGCTAGTTATGTACAGGAATAATGACCACGTGGGGTGACTCAGGAAGTGGAGGAGAGTTAGCTATGTACAGGGATAACAACCACGTTGGGTGACTCGGGGAGTGGAGGAGAGCTAATTATGTACAGGAATAACGACCACGTGGGGGGACTCAGGGAGTGGAGGAGAGCTAGTTATGTACAGGAATAACGACCACGTGGGGGGACTCAGGGAGTGGAGTAGAGCTAGTTATGTATAGGAATAACGACCACGTGAGGTGACTCATGGAACGGAGGAGAGCTAGTTATGTACAGGAATAACGACCACGTGGGGGGACTCAGGGAGTGGAGTAGAGCTAGTTATGTATAGGAATAACGACCACGTGAGGTGACTCATGGAACGGAGGAGAGCTAGCTATGTACAGGAATAACTATCACGTGGGGTGACTCAGGGAGTGGAGGAGAGCTAGTTATGTACAGGAATAATGACCACGTGAGGTGACTCATGGAATGGAGGAGAGCTAGCTATGTACAGGAATAACAACCATGTGGGCTGATTGAGGGATTGCGAAGGTGGTGGAGGGGACCTTACGTTAAAGGCCGAGACCGTATTTATTGGTTGCGGTGATTTGATGAATTTTAAACTCAGATAATCGGGATTTGGATAGTCTGTACTCTACCGTAGTATGCTTACGTCGTATTCAGCTGACAGCTCTTTAATCAGAGAGAAGGCAACGTTTGCTCCAACATTGTCTGGGTTATCTGGATCCACTTCAGTTAGATTTGCTTCAGCAGATTTAAAGTGGTTTTTATCTATATATTTGATTGTAATACTTGTGAAGACCACCATGTATTTCTGAAACATAGAAAATAACAAAATATGTTCTAATTATTAAAGCGGCACCACTAAGCACATTAGCAAAAGCGTTACCCACTTCGGTGGCCTTATGGTCTAAGACAGCTAATTTATAACCTTTTAAACTCACAGCACACTGAACAAGGCAGTGAAATTGTCAAGCCACACCATACATTATTTAAGGGGAGATTTTATCACTAATAAACGTGCAATAATATTATGTTTAAAGGTTCAATAGCGAAAATCACTTTCAGTGTGTTATTTAAAATAAATGGTACGACACACTCGCACACACTTTCACATGTTGTTTATTATACCTTTGAAGATACTTTTCAAAAAAAGGTTTTTAGTAAACTACCCTAGTCAGGTTTACTCATAAAAACAAACACATCATCTTTTTAATCACAATAATCACTCATTGTATTTAAATTTTAAAACTAATTGATCAAATAGGACTATATTTAACAACATTCAAATTTTAAAACTAAATTATTTGTAAGCTCCCTTAAAATTGTTTGCTATTTGTAAAAATAAAAACTTCTTCTTATTTATAATGAAAAGATATTTACATATTTCTATTTTGATATCAATATTCAAGGTAATTTACAAAACATTCAAATTTTCTTATAAGTAAACTACCCTAAAATTAATTTAATTAAGATAAATTAAGATAAATTATTATTGATATGTAAAATAGTTTCCCGATATCAATTTTGATCCAAATAGTTAGAACAATTTTTTTAAATATTTAAATTTAAAAAATAATGATTAGAAAAATACCCATACCCAATTCCGGCCCCCTTCCCCTCCAAAACAGCCTTATTTGTCATGTTATTGTCAAACACTCCATAGATATAATTTAAGCAAAATCGCTAGCCATTTTCAAACTAATTTGAATTTTCAAAAATTACCCCTCAGTAAACGGCGCTTTATTGAATTTTTACACAAAACAAAGTATACAGGGTTGTTTGTCATGTCAAACACCACAAAGAAACCCATCTGGAACCAAATTGTTAGGACCCATTTAAAAATATTCCCAGTTTAAAAAAATCATCAGTAAACAACAGATAAATAAGTTTTACCCCAAAAACAAATATATTGTGTTAATTGTCATGTCAAACATCCCCAAGGTACCCATTTGAAATCAAATCGTTAATGCCAGTAACATCACAAACCTACTAAGATACCCGTTTGGAACCAAATCGTTAAAGCCATTTGTAAAATATTTAAAGTTTTTGAAAAATCAATCATCAGTAAACTACCTTACAACAAATTTTTACCCCAAAACCAATTATAAAGTGCTATTTGTCATTCAAAACAAATCCTAGATATGAATTTTTTTTTAAATCGTTCAAGCCATTTTCGAAAAATTTGGAATTAAAAAAAATTACTAATAAGTAAATTACCTTTAAATGAAGGGCTAGGGTAAAATGAAACAATTTTGTGGTAAAACCTTATACTATATAAATATCAAGTTTGAACAAAATCCATCAAACTGCTTTAATCGGTGCCCAGGGACATACAGACATACTTTTATGGATTCATGTTATAATAAAACGTAAAATTTGGTCATAATCTCAAGATCGATTTTCTCATGAGCATATCATCTGGTCTTTTTATTAGAAAATAAAAATAATGTTTATCGGTGATTGCAAAAGTTTTTTTTTATTTCTCAATATTTTCTCTCGCTTCTTTTTGACTTTCCCCCAAACTCCCGCGGCACACCGGTGGAAAAACGCTTGTCTAAGGCATCACTCTCGTAATAGACTGGGGTTCAATCCTCGGTCCCGGTACAGATTTATCTGATTACCAAACCCTTCCGTCACCTCTGACAAGACGTGTATTAATCACAGCTTGTGAATGTGGGGAATGCCAGGCCTCCCCCGTGGTTCGTATTCCACGTTAAACTGTAGGTCCTCCATTTCATCTCACAATCACCCTATCATTACACATTAGCGTAAGTGCGTATAACCCGAACGGGTAGTAAGACGTGGTGCTAATAATAATAGACTGGGCCCTTCAATGACTGGGCGATCGAAATTCAAACCCCGGTTGGGCGTATTAAGGTTTTTTTTTACTAAAAAGGTTTTCCACTCTCCTCCCATGCAAATGCCGGTACACTTCCTCTATATGAAACCTTCCTCATCTCTTAAGACATTATAGTAATTGGTTTATATGTGTATAACCCGAACGGGTAGTAAGATGCGGTGACCAAGACAAAAACAAAAAAGGCGTTAGTCTTATATTATCTTGTTTAACTGTGACAGGGAGCCTGGGGGCTCTGATCTCACAGTGGGTACAGAGGTGTTTTTATTTTCTCAAATGGTATTTCACCCTCCATTCACTAATATATGAATACATTTTCTTTAAAATTCTACATTCTTCAATTGAGTAAATATGCAGATGATTACCAAGTGACCAAGTGACTTTTTGGTCTCATAGTGAAATTGTGAGAAATTGGCAGATAAATTATAGTATTATAACTATTATTTCCTAAATTAATACAATGCAATTACCAAACTCCAACAACATGGTATGGTTAATAAATGTTTGATTAAATCCTACACAATTTTTATATTTTGTCAAAAAAAATCCAACTTCGTAGATGTCTTCTTAAAAGGAGGCATATTCACATTGCCAATTTTAAGTAAACATTTATTTATAATATTCAAGCACTAGAAAAGCCCAATACAGTTTTAATTGTTTTTATAAAACTTTGGACTAATTCAAATCAAGAATAGAATTATACCTTATAAACCGAAGGTGTTCTTGTTATAATACATGTGTCATAATACGTATGGTAACTCAGAAAAAAAACTGCTTTGTTGGCCACATGGTCAAATGCGTCACTATTGCAGAAGACTAGTTGGCTGAAGACACGAGGAGATCGAGGTTCGAATCTCGGACGGGTGTACTGAGGGTGGTTTTCCCCAAATGGTTTTCCACTTTAACTTCACGCAAATAACATAACCTTTCTCATTCCTAAAAACATTAGCGTGATTAGTGCATAAGCGTATAACCCGAACGGATAGTAAGACGTGGTGATAAAAAAACACTCAGATCAAAATTATTATGTGAGTATAATAAGCACACGAAACAAGCGTTCATCATAGCAGGCCAAACTCAGCTCCCGGCTCGTTTGTGTGTGCGTGCGAGGTTTGGGAGTAAAAGGGAAAAGAAGATACCTACGATATGTCAGAAATGTGTGCTGTGCATTCGTATTTTAATGATTACTCGAAATTTTCCGCTGTGACGGTGGGGGACAAAGCGACAAAGTTTCTTGCTAATAACTACAGTATGTCCCTGTTATGACAGAATTAAGATTTGTGCACAGTGCTTATCCGTGCATTCTTAAATGGTCAAAGACTCCCTTTTAAATGCAGTTTTTATCCAAATATAATTTAATATCACAACAATATTTTGTATTAGGAACTTCTATTAACTCTTTATCTCCATTAATGTTTAATCAGAAATTATCCACATGCAATAGTGTTCGTTAAATTTATTATTTCTAGCTGACTGTATCATAGAGTTGATTGGCATATGATGCACGCACGCACGCTTTATCTAATTGAGTACTGACGCAAGCTCTCTAATTATTTGCGTGAAACTTGTACCCAATCATTAGATAAGTGAATACTAATTCAAGTTCCTAAATTATTTATACGATACTTGATGAATACCATATTTTTTATAAATGATAAGTGGCACAGCTCCCAATTTTGTTTTTTAAATATTGCTTGCCAAGAACACAATCTTTATATAGGTAAATACTGATGTAAGTCCTTAGATTCTTTATATGATGCTTGTTGACTACCAAATCATTATATAAGTGAGTACTGGTTCAAGTTCCTAAAGTTTTTAATATACTTGTTGAGTACCCAATCATTATATAAGCGAATATGTGTTCAAGTTCCTAACGTTTTACAAATATACTTGTCGAGTAACCAATCATTATATAATTGAATACTACTTAAATTACCAATTTATTTAATGGCACTGGTTGATTTGTCGATATTTATATAAATATATACTGTTTGCTGGTACTAAACATACGTGTGATTTTTGTAAAGTTCTCAATCTTTATATATTTTAATACTAGTACAAGTTCCTAAATGTTTCTAACCTTAGAAGAAAAGCTTCATATTACATAAATTGTTTGCATCTCTGTCTTGTGGAATAGCGTATAAATCAAATTTACAAATAAAATCAAACACATTTTGGGGGAATTGTGCTACTTATTTATTGTTAACCTAGAAATGTGTCATGTTTCATTGGTAAAACGGTAAGAGACGGCTATACTGCAGTAATGATAAGACTATTAAAACCTGGCACTATAAGCTCTTAGACTTCATTACTCGCCGTTTGAAAGCTTACACTAACTATTTGTGGTTGGATAACTTGCCCCTACTACTCGTAGTTGAATAACTTGCCCCTACTACTCGTGGTTGGATAACTTGCCCCTACTACTAGTGGTTAGACATCTTGCCCCTAATACTTGTGGTTGGATAACTACTCGTTGTTGAATAACTTGCCCCTACTACTCGTGGTTGGATAACTTGCCTCTAATACTTGTGGTTGAATAACTTGCCCCTACTACTCGTGGTTGGATAACTCGCCCCTACTACTCGTGGTTGGATAACTTGCCTCTACTACTTGTGGTTGAATAACTTGCCCCTACTACTCGTGGTTGGATAACTCGCCCCTACTACTTGTCATTGGACAACTCGCCCCTATTACTAGTGGTTAGATATCTTGCCCTACTACTCGTACGTGGATAGCTTGCCTCTTAATAATCACGGTTTTGCAGTTGCCCCCTAATCACCCTGGTTTTAAGGCTTGTCCACACTGCTTTCGGTTTGATGTCTTTCTTTCCTCTTTTCTCAGCTCTTACAATATGTCTTTAAAATCAACACTTATTTAGCTCGGTTAGGTATTTTAGCAGCAGGGTTTTCAACCTACTTAAATAAATGTAAATATAATATTCTTCATCTTAGTAGCTCAAATATTAGTACAAACACTACGCATCTCATTTCAGTAACAAGCATTTCCAGTCTACATGCTACATTTTAAAATCAAGCTAACATATATGAGCTATATTTTTAAAATATGTCTTAAAAATAATTTGCCTAAACCTATATAAAATATGCTATAATATTTTAAGTATATATATATATATAACAAGCATAATAACATTCGACTTAAGCTATATATATAGCTTAAGTTGAACGTTACTATCTAAAATAATATAACCATACATATATATATATAGCTATAATATTTTAGATAATAATATATATTGTGTCTTAAGTGACATTCCATTTTCGGTATGTATTTATGCCGAAAATATTATAAGATTATACATAGATACATACCAACAATATTGTAGCCCTATAAACATATCATTCACAAGAACTTCTCCAAAAATTAACTCGGTTCTGGTGTAGGCCAGATTTGTTAGTACTTAAATGTTTAAAAATGTTTTATACGTTTACATCTCCATCGCCAGTACTGATTTAATGATATAAACAGTTTGATGGAAGTTTTTACAACTTAAAATTTACCAGAAAGATTTCAACTCTCTATTTAATATAATTTTATTACAGCTAAATACTTATAAGTTAAAAAACAACTAATATTGTTCTAACTTTAAGAGTGTAGTCATCAAACAATAATTATTATTATTGTAAGGCGAAGGAGGTTTTTCCTGATTCCCAAAGATAGTGTGGGTGGTTGATAAGCCATATTTTTAATTATGGTAGATCTCAATCAACTGTTCTCGGAAGCCAAGTTAGATACACTTGATGGAATATATTTTAACTGGCTATACTACTTCAGCATTGAAACCTGATCTAATTGAAATAATTCAGAGACCTGTGCTTTGCAGATATTTAGTGCCTTGTGACTTTGCATTGGAATTTTATGCGTTTTTCTTATTTAAACATATAAAATAGATTTATAACTTGACTA
This sequence comes from Timema poppense, assembly GCA_902141375.1. Classification (NCBI taxonomy): domain Eukaryota; kingdom Metazoa; phylum Arthropoda; class Insecta; order Phasmatodea; family Timematidae; genus Timema; species Timema poppense. Next base: position 5,186 of record CABFOV010004411.1, on the reverse strand, counting down.
ACACACATTTTTAAACATAATTAACATACGTGGGTATATTCTTATAAATATATATATATATATATATATATATATATTTATTTAGTACAACCATTCAAATCCCTTGAATAATTTAGAAATTTTGTGTTCAATCAACCCAAAATCTAATCATCCATAATAAATAGTTTAATGAGCAAAAGTGACAAGAATAGCAGAATGAGCAAAACAATGAGATTGAACACAATGAGCAAGAGGATTATAATGAGCAAGGTGATCATAATTAGTAAGGTGATCAGTGAGCAAGATGATCAGAATGAGTAAGGTGATCAGAATGAGCAAGATTATCAGTGAACAAGATGTTCTGAATGAGCAAGGTGATCAGTGAGAAAGATGATCAGAATGAGTAAGGTGATCATAATTAGTAAGGTGATCAGTGAGCAAGATGATCACAATGAGTAAGGTGATCAGAATGAGCAAGATTATCAGTGAACAAGATGTTCTGAATGAGCAAGGTGATCAGTGAGCAAGATGATCAGAATGAGCAAAGTGATCAGAATGAGCAAGATGATTATAATAATCAAGATGGTCAGAATGAGCAAGATGATCAGTGCGCAAGATGATCAGAATGAATAAGGTGATTAGAATGAGCAGAAGAGTCAGGATAAGCATAACACTCAAACAAACTTGATATATAAAATTTCTGGCATTAGATTAATGAGCAGAAGAGCAAAATAATCAGGATAAACAGAATAAGCGAAACTATCCAGATAATCAGAGTCATCATCAAGATGAGCAAAATGACCAGGATGAACAGAATTAGAAAGCTGATCAAAATTACAAAGTTTTACAAAATTATCAGCCCCAGCCGAATGAGAAGTATAAGCATGAAGAGCAGAAAGAGCTTGAAGATCAGAAAGAGCAGTCAGGGGAAAACGAGAAGATAGATTAGATTGGTAACACCCATTTGGTAGTAAGTAAAACAAAAACTCTAGATTGTTTGTGCTTGGCGTCTTACTGCCCGTCCAGGCCATTTACATAATTTATACAATAATGAAGTAGAGTGTGTAGAGGTGTAGTTGGAAACCGCTTAGGTAAAACTACTCTCAGTACACCCAGTTAATATTCGAACCCCATCACTGGTGATCCAATGGATTGCGAGAGTAACATTCTTGATCATGTGACCATCAATTCGAACCAAAACACACAATTCAATTAGATATTATGTATGGATTGAAACACATCTTACCTTATCATCTGTGCTCCCAAATACAATGCAAATAGCAATGATTCCCAGACCTAGAGCATAGGGTAGAACGTTATTATTGAACATGATCATTGTCGACGCAATAATAAAAGAAATTAAATGTGGTTATATTCCCGGATTCATTTATATAGTGTACGTGCAGACACTCCTTTACACAATACATGCATTGGCTTCCGGCCTTGTGCAGGAATATAATGTCCGACACGCTATTCACGCAGCTTATCATAGTCTCTGTCAAACTAAAACAATGTTGTTCAGTGATCATGATATGATGAAATCCTGTTTATTGTTTGGCTACCAAACAAATAAAATTTAGTATAGAATAGTTTTAATTAAATACCATCAGTTTTGAGTGATGCTACAATTTCCCTCTACTCTTTATAACATTTATTCTGTATCAATTATATCCTTAAATCTATTCTTTATGAGGCCATATCAAGCATGTCTTGATGGTGCGGCAATCATATTATTTGGCTATCGTTTGAATAAGTAATTTCTTACTACAGCTAGCCTAGCCCAGGAAAATTATTCAGTTTATTTGATCAATTTGTTAGATATCTCGAAAATCCGTAACGCAAAATATATCTATGAATTTTATTTATTTAAGTAAATATTGTGATATTAAAAATTATTAATAAAATACAATTTTGTTATATACGTTTATTTAGTCTTTATTTAGCAAAAATCAACAAAACAAATCCAACAAATTACAATTGATTTGAAGAAATTAAAAAAAAACCATATGATCGATTTTCTATAGATTACAAACGCTGCTCATTTCATAATGATTGTGTTTATGTAGATTTACTGCTAATGTCTGGTATTGACTGTTAAATATCGTGCCAAAACGTTCTAGTAATTTTAGACCTTGAAACGTGCGACTTTATTAAGTTTGGACATTACTGGAATCTAGTTACAGCATACGTGAATATATACATTTTTATAAATGAAGACATAAAAAGAAAGGGAAAAGTATTTGTGAAGTTTTTTTAACTATTTCTGAAACTACTCTATTTTTTACGTGTTCCTTAATAAACTTGGGGAAAAACACTTTAAGATATAGGCCTATCTTCAAAAACATACAGTAGTAATACTGTTAAGATTATTTGTCTCTTAAAATGGTGACTAGGTAGAGTATTGAGGATAAATTTGATGCATTTTTTAGTTTTGTATTGAAAATATAAATGTTGAGAATTTTAAAATTCCTGGGGCAAGACACACATATAAGAAAATAATAAAACACACGAACATGTATGTCTATGAATGTACTTAATCTATATGAAAACCGGATCTTAATTTAGTCTACCATATCATACCATACCATACCAAACCGTTAGGAATCTCATATTCATATAAGTGTTTTGATTTCTTAGTGAGATATCGTATTTAAAAGGTGATATTTTAAAAAGTGAACTCACTTTTGAGATCCCAACTATAAGATTTCATTTAGTTGAGGTATTTAACGTTCATTTTCTGAACTGAATGATTGTTTAAGCCAATGAGAATTTCTCTGAGTGAGGTGAAAAGGCTTATCAATTTTGCAAGGAAAGCCATTTTCACATATCTTCCAGGGTTCTTTTACATGCCACAATCGACATTGGACCGACAGCTTTATTTCCCTCCGAAGGAAGTTGTGCTACAGATTTTTATCGCTTAAGAAAAATTCGTCAACCCCTGCTGGGTTTGAACACACGAGCATCAGGTCCTGAGGCGAGCACTTCACCCCAAGACCACTGTGGTTGACGACCCCAACAATAAGAACATTTTAAAGTGGGATGGAAGAGGACCCGAGAAAGACCAGTGTTTTCTCAGTTATAATTGCAAAACTTTTTTAGCCAAAATAAATCAAATATCGCTCGGTAGAAATAAAGTTTCATTTTCTTCACGTGTTAATATTAACAGTTGTTGAATATTGGTCATGAGCATAACGTAATTATCTAACAAACTTTTTAAATGAAGAGAAAACGTAGCCATTCAATTCCAGAACACCCCTGACAGAGATTCAAGAAATTTTTAGGTCATCATGCGAAGAAAATCAAACTCTATATTTTTACTAGAGCAATATTCTCTTAATATCAACAAAAAAATCATAAAAACTGCAAAAATACTGGCTTTTCTCGCGTCCCTTTTCATACCACCTTATTCAGTTCGGTTAACCTAGTAATTAAATCTTGGGTTGGAAAAACATAAAAAGAACTTGAAACGAATAACTTCACACATATATGTGTTCGATAGTTGGTCAATATCGGTCAAATAGTTCAAAACAATATAAATGCAACCCTAATAGAGCACACAATGTGATAAGTGATTGGCGCATGCAATAGTGAAATGCAGAAGTGAATAAAATTGCACTAATTGTATATTTTATAAAAGAATTTAAGTGAATTCAGGTTTGCTCCTTAAAATAAGAGCAACTTTTAAAATGTTTTTGGCAAACGCCTTGAAACTCCTCCGGACACGTGGATATCAATATTTTCATTTCAATAACCACGCTAAACAACTTGGTTACTAATAGACTAATCTAATGGACAAGGTTTAGAAATGAAATCCACGAGAATTGACGTGAATAGAGAATAACAGAATATCACTGATAAAATCACATCATGTTAATATGGCCAAGCTTAATTTGAAATGCAAGTTAATGCTGTTTAAGAACAAATATTATTATTATTATTATTATTATTAGCACCGCGTCTTACTACCGGTTCGGGTTATACGCACTTACGCTAATGTGTAATGGTAGGGTGACTGTGAGATGAAATGAAGGACCTACAGTTTAACGTGGAATCCGAACCACGGTGGAGGCCTGGCATTCTTCACATTCACAAGATGTCTTGTCAGAGGTGAAGGAAGGGTTTGGTAATCACATAAATCTTTGCCGGGAACGAGGATTGAATCCCGGCCGCCAGCATAGAAGTCTGACACCTTACCCCTGGACCACCAGTTCACCCAACAAATAGTAGAATGAGTGTTTATACTCGACATTGGAAGAGGGGAAAGATCATTAGCAGATACACAAGAGAACTCGCAGGGTAAATTTCCCATTCTGTTCCCGCTCTTTCTATTCCGTTAATTGGCGTCTAAGAGTGTGATAGTCTGTTCAGCGTAAGAATTGTTTTCTGAAAGGCCCTTTTTCCTACCAGAAATCTATTATATAGTAGGGTATTGGTAGGGAAAAAGACCTTTCAGAGAATAATTCCTACCGTGAATGAAGTATACTATGGGTGTTTAAGTTCGTCCAGCTAAGATGCAACCTGCATTGCATCACCAAGTAGGCAACGTCTTAAAGCAATAAATTTTCAAAGCAGTTTGTTATAACGTCATCATTTTCAAAAAAGAATTAACCTAGAACTGCGATTGATAAAATAACACGCCTGACCTAGCTTGAGAGAGTTTAGATACAGCTTGTTGATTTCAAGAGGATTCATTTTGTCCAATAACAATAGTTTTTTTCTTCAAACGCTGCCGTTGATATACAAATTAGTTTCGTCACTCATGAACTATATACTAGCTAACTCTGGTCATATGTTTTGCAGAGCGAGAAATTGTCTTGAAAAATCTCATCAGCTTACTTTCTTACGTGCACTTATTATTGTGTCATAGCAACTTTATACGGATGAAATGTTATGATGTGAAGTATTCGAATCATTGAAATCATGACAAGTGAAGATTTGCATCTCAATACTAACAATATCATTTTGGACTCTCCTAAGAACAAAGAGAAACATTACAAAAGGAAGGTTGAAATTATGGTTAAAAAAACTGAGTAAAGTTTTCATAAATATATGTTTAATATCATTTATAAAGTACGACTAGTAGTTCTGTGAACAGTAGGCCTCCCTCCATGCTATTATCGTTACTAGTCTTACTAGTAGTTCTGTGAACAGTAGACCTCGATCCCTCCATGTTATTATCGTTACTACAGTCTTACTAGTAGTTCTGT
>CABFOV010004410.1:0-52827 GCA_902141375.1 Timema poppense | reverse complement strand
GCTCCCAATATTTATATATCCTAATGTGTAATGTTATCCTGTTTGTTGGTTATTAGTATTGTAATATTCTTGTTAACATCATTTTAACTTTTAAGGAGGAGGGGTTATAGAGTATGGAGTTAGTATTCTTTGTATAACTACCCAATTAATACTTACACTGATTTTGAAGTTCGGTAGCCCTCCTTCCTGTGTATAATCAAATCCCGTTGATTAAGGTTGATTTTTTTTCTAAGGACCTTGGATTAAAGGTATCGATATTGTGAATTTCTAGAGCTGGTAATGATGGCCAGCTTAGAGGGCTGGGGGAAAACCTGGCCCTAGGAATACATTTTTTATATAGCCTGATTTTTTGTGTGTAAGCTCTCCTTGCTTAATAAACCATATTTTTTTTGTTAACTATTACAGTGACCCTGGGGACCCATTTTCCAGGGTTGGGTTAACCCTCATCTATATTGTGACTTATCAGGTATTGCAGATGAGATCAGGTTAAACCTATGAAGGCCTAGGGGTGTAATGGGGAGCTTCGTTGCCTTCCAAGCAGTTGATCCCTAACCGATAGGTCCCTTGTTTGTCCGGGTCTACCTTACTAGGAGGAGTGTTGATCTTCATATCTACATCTGGCGAATGAACTAATTCCTCGTTAATTTTCATGCTCACTATCGCCAATGAGGTGGCGCCCAATAATAAAAGCTTTCCTGGGTTGACCTTGAATTTAGGGTGACCATTACCAATAGCTCTATGAGCATGCCCTTTACCAATGATGCGACACGGGAGGTAATACATCATTGAGAGTTTTATCCCAATAAGCGTCATTTTCTAACAGCTACAAACGTTAACAGTCTTCTCTGTAAGAGCCACACAATTCACCATAAACAGTTCGTAAATTTTGGAATGATGTTGGGCCTCAAACATTAACTAATATCAATAGCAAATAAAAACACTCATTGTTGCTTGGATAAGCTGAATAAATTCGACCTAACCTGGAACTGGTTTTCCTTGTTTCCGTCGTTGAAATTTCTTTGATTATTGATTCCAAGTATAATATTTTGTCAGTTTGGGGTATAGCAGTGTTCGGGTCAAAATCATAATTCTCACTAATTTAAAAAAGCTGGTCAAGGTTGTAGATGGTGGTTGAACAGCTCGTTGTAATGCGTTCTGTGCCGTGAAATATACTCTTTGACCATTTCCTAAGTGTATGGCTAAGTGAACAAGAGTGGAGTGTCTTTCATGAATGGGAAAAGATCAAATGCACCAAATTGCTTCATTACTGCCAACATACAAGCCCATTTGGTATTGGGTAACTTCTTCATTAGAATTATCCACACCAACTCCAATCCCAGCCATGTCACGTCCTTTGGTTAGATATTTACAAATGTATTTGATAGATTTCATGGAATGGCAATATTCAACATTTATGTGCGCCTTGAAAGTATTAGATAGGATCGGTGAATATGGAACAATACAACGATTATCAATTTCATTGTCTTGTTGATTTACTTTGACAATTTCTGACCTTCCGTTGTCTGCAGTCGTTCGGCGACGATACAGTGGATAAACATCATTTCCGGTAATTGTTTCTGCTACTAATGCCCGTGGATAACGGTTAGAACATATACCATCCACCATACACGGTGAATTTTGATTAAGTGTTCCACGCGGACCATGAATCATGTTTTTAATAACTACCTCACTCAAGCCTGGAACTACTTGTACATCAGGAATTTAAGCTGATATCACTTCATTAACTTCATTTGGTATTATATTCTCAACAAACCAAATAAGAATAAGTGCATAAGGCAATCCACGTTTCTGCCACTCCACAGAATACATCCAGCAGTGCGTCTCGCCAAACATGTTATGTTTCACAATGAAATCCATTAAATATTTCAATATTTGTTTGAAGATTTTTTCCGTAATATTATGGCGATCAATGGTTGATTGACCAGGGAATACCTCAAGTTTGGTTTCTATCCACTGTGGATAGCACGTGAATGTGATAAATAAATCTGCTGCGCCATAATGACGAACATACGACATGGCATCTTGAGCATATTCATGCACATATCGAGGACTTCCGATGTATGTTGATGAAAGAATTGTCATCCGGGCGACATTCTCTACATTTCCATCAGTGTTAATCGTATCTCGAAGGTGAATATACTCTTCAGAACGGAGTTTGGTCTAGTTCAACCTGATGAATGTCAATAGATCTGTTTCAATTTTGATATACATTTCAACAGTATATTGATGAAATAATCACCGACATTTTAAGATGTAATTGTCTTCATTTTCACGAACCATCAGGCGGTATGAATAATAGTTAATTGAACTGACTTTTTGTTGGTTTCGGCACCTGTAAATAAATTATTTTTTTAATGACAATGATTGAACTTGCATATAATACATATAGTAGTTGATACACATTCTCTATTGTTAAACCTGAAAGGGGATTAATCATCTTGATTGAGAAGTGATAACCATCTTCACCTTGCCCAAATATGTTGGGATATTGTAGTGCATCATATGATCACTGTGTTTCATACACACGCTGTAACTGATCATTCCGGCGATGTAAAACAATATCACAGGCTTCCAAATTTTCTACAACTATAACAATGGCAACTTCATAAATTGTTGTTGCATTGAAAAGTCTTTCATGTTGGCCCACAGGAGTTTTATCAGCTCTGATTACAATTTTGTGATTATCATATGGAATGAGATCCAGTGCAGATTTGAATAATGTAATCAATTGATTGTGTTGATGAAAGTAAGTTTGTAATTCTTCTACAATAGACCTCTTCACTTAACTGTTATGTGCACAACAAAGATCAATATCTTGTGTTGAATTACCCATGAAATAAATTTGCAGGAATTTGTAGTCGCCATCTTACACCGGCATCAGTGAACCTGCCCGGTGATATATTTGGCCTTGTGTCTGTTAATTAAAAAGAAAGGTTGGTTTATTACTTTTGTTACAAACACTATAAAATATAATAAACAAAGAAATACGGAGGATAAGTCTGTTTGTTATATATTACCTTGAAAGTTGGCATAAAATTGTCCCGAATTTCATGTGTCGCCCCAAATGAAGTCATTTGGAGGCAGTTGTAATATTTTTGGATATTAGTAAGGAAATGTATTGAAACCATTCCTGTTCCTGAAACCAATGAGTACAATGGCTCTGGTGGTGGAACCAATAACACTAATTTCACTTTGCCATTTGCGCAACACAATCCAGCAGCTTCATTTTTGAATTTCAATTTCTTACAAAGTGGGCGAATTGAGTTCATAGATCCAATAGCAACGCATTGGTAGGAAATGTAGTCAATTGAAACATCGTAACTGAAAGCAACTCGTTTCAAACGTGCAAGATTATTAGCTGAATGACGTGCTGCACACGTTTGTGATATCCGAATACTTTCAATTTAATTTCGCTCTTCACGTTGTTGTGCAGTCCGATTAGAAAGAATAATTGCTTGGTTTCTAGCATTTCGAGTTCTTCGACCCAAATTGCTCCACCCGCGTCTTATAGAAGCATGAGTCTTGAACTGAATATACATGGAAACACACACAAAATAAACCAATCAACCAAATATTAATCGAGGAACTTGTTTGTTAATTAAGAAGCGAAGTTTTAAAAGCAACCAAGAAAATAACACGTACTAATTGAAAATCTACTGAAGAACTGTCAAAGTAAAACTCTGTTTCGTAGAAAGAGAAAGAGACAAATCTACTGATGCATTTAAGTTCTTTATATTAATTTTAAGGTTCCGTTCATAATTATTATGTTACTAATTAATTTTCAAATGTTTTTTCTTTATATTATGGTTTGGTACACTTTGTTTTATCTGAATAAAACAAAACAGTAATTAAATTTGTTGATTGAGAAGCGAAGATATAAAAACAACCAAGAAAATAACTCGCACTAATTGAGAATCTAATGAAAAACTGTCAAAGGAAAGCTGTATATCGTAGAAAGATAAAGTGACAAATCTACGGATGCATTCAAGTAGTTTATATTAATTTTAAGGTTACGTTCATAATTATAAAGTTAGTAATTAAATTATAATGTTTTTCTTTATATTATGGTTTGGTATTCTTTTGTTTTATTTGAATTAAATGAAACCGTAAATGAATGAATCGAATGTAAATTTTATGGTGTCTGAGATTGATTCATTTAATCGATTCATTGCTCAAATCGATCTTTACGACCCTACAATATCGATTCTTCGTTTAATCTATCTCAGATCGCTATCCCTAGAACTAACAGCTAGGAATAGTTTGAATGGTAAAAATAAAAATTTAGCTATTACATTTTTCAGTGGAATTTTTTCAATTTTTCTCTTCATATAAACCTTCTTCGGACCTCTACGAATACTAAAAAAAATTTAGCCGAACTTGTCCAGCCATTCTCGAGTTTTGCGCTTAGCAACACATTTAGCCATTAAATTATATATATATATATATATATACTGATATACTTCCTTGAATATTCATTAAATTATATATATATATATATATATATATATACTGATATACTTCCTTGAATATTATTAGCCTTAAGGTAAATATTTAACAACATATAATTAATAGTCAATATAGACAAGAAAAATTACTTAAACTACTCAGAAACGAGCTAGCTCCTATATAATGCAGAAAAAATATTCAGTATTTTAAATGGCATTACACGATATCAACAAATGAAACAGAATTATACATCTGTTCATAATTATAGCATGTTTTTTTACTATATTCTTATTTTTTTAAAAGGTAGTTTAAGTAAAATAAAAGGTTGTTACAATATTAATTATTAAAAATGTACTTTTTTTCCAATCCTCCAGTTTTATTTATAAGAAATATTATACCATTATCGTTGATGGGAACCCTAATGTATCACATATCGAGCAGTTAGATTTTTTCTTTGATATGTAATACAACAAAAAGAAAATGGGTGGTTTATTCATGATTTATCAAGCTGATATACTTTGACAATGAGAAAGGAACATATATTGCAGAACAGATCGAGAATGTCTTATAATGAGGTTAACGTAAATCTATCACAGTGCAGAGGACAAGGTTACGATAAATCCTCTAACATGTCAGGTAAATTTCAAGGTGTAAACTCAAGCATTTTTGAAAGAATCCTCAAGCCTATTTTTCAACCTGCAGTGCGCATACGTTGAATATTTGTAGTACACACGCTATAAAACCCATTTTAGAGGTGAATTCTTATTTTGGCAATATCCAGAAACTCTACAATATATTTTTGTTAGTTCTGCGAGATGGAAATTTCTACAATATACTGCTAGTATATCTCCTCAATTTATGTCGAAAACTATATGGAGTGCAAGAGTAGACACTGTTGTGCCTTTGATGAAAAATCACAAAGGTGCTCTAGAACTTTTTTTTACGAATCGAGGAGGAGCTTAACATACCACCGGAGAGCCAAGAGAGTGTATTGGTTCTAATTGAGTGGCTTCAAACGTTTGAATTCATCCTACACACTTTAATACGGTACAAAGTCTTGCAGCGCATTAATCAAAGGAACAAAGTCCTAAAAAATATAAGCTAAGACTTGAAGTGTGAACACAATATGTGAAGAGCCTAGTGGAGGAGATTGAATTTTTGAAATAATAGTAGGGTAGAATAACGGTTTTCAGGGTGTGAAGTGACGTCATGAAGGTAGTGGGATGGGGTTTTGGTATAGGCGCTTATACATGCATGGTGTTTTCAGGGCAGGTAGGGGAAGTTAGAGGAGGGAATGAGTGTGTTGTGGAGTGACGGTCGTGGGAGGGTTTTTTTTCTCTCTCGGGGTTTTGGTGTAGGGGGGCGGCGGGAGGCGCTCGAGGTGAGCACGTGGAAGGGTCGTGGTTTTTAAAGAAAGCATATATCTTTCGTGCGGGGATTATTACATATCTTGAAAAGGATGTCCTTTCATCTAGGGATTAAAGTGAAATAGTGACATTTCCAAGTTTTCTCCCTCCTCTTACGAGAGGTTGGAAGAGTTCGAGGGATGGGTATGTGACACATGATGGATTTCTTCCTCAGTCTCGGTTCCCTCCCTGATCCTTAGCCGTGAGAGGTCCTGATCCACAGATGTTTACCTTGACGTAGAACTTCCATCTATGGGGGGGAGCTTTCGAACTTGACATCGATTCATTTTTAGAGCGCGAGTGAACTGTGGGAATCTTGAAAAGAATATCTTCGAGAGAGCTTAAGAAATAGTTTAATCATGTTGGTAAATGACTCTCCAGACAGGAGGTTTAGAACTTGAGGACGTGAAAGTAATCTTTTTATGTGAACTATGAACTTTCCAAGCCGTTATACTTTTGACTCGGTTAGACTCACACGCTCTGTAGTGGGCGTGGCTTGGAATCCCTCCTTCTCCCTATATATAGAGTTAACCCTTTTAGATGAAATCATTAGCTACAATCTACAATCTAAAGATCAACAATGTCTAGCGAATACGCCGCAGTACTATTAAGCACCGTCGGGTCGAGTGAAATAGAAACCAAGAAAGTTATCGGTCGTGGCTACCGCGTAACGAGTATAAAGCCGCTGACTACGTGCTTTGGGTGACGAGTACTTACAGTACTAGAGGGCAAGTATAGCGTGTGGTTACCTAATCGATTCTCATTACTATCCAACGAGCAGCTAGAAGACATTTCCAAAGCAGACTTATTGCTTGTATACAAAGGCATCTCCAAGATTAGCAAAACGGCCATCATAAACTTTGAAGGTAAGCGTACATTCAAATTTGTGCGTATATCATTTTATATGTGTTATATCGTTTACTAGGATATTAGTGCTTAAAAAATTCATGCCAATCTATAAGAATTAAATGCTCATTAGTTAACAAACTCATTCAAACTTGTGCGTATGTCATTTTATCTGTCTTATATCGTTTACCGAGCATTATATTCGAATATCATAATAGGATGTTAGTGCTTAAAAAAATCATGTCAATCTATAAGAATTAATTGCTCATTAGTTAAGATATTTTCACTTAAAAAATAATTAATTTTTTAATTGCTCAATGGTTAAGTAAAACATTAGCTTCAATGTTTGAATATCATAGTTTCAAGAACTGTTAACTAGGTGTTCCTGTCTTCCTCTCTCTCGCTTCCTCTCCCTCTCTCCCTTCTTCACCCTCTCTCTCCCTTCCTCTCTCTCTCTTCCTCTTTATCTCCCTCTCTCTCTCACACTCTCTCTCACGCACTCTCTCTCTCTCTCTCCAATTAAGGCATTAGCTTCAATGTTTGTATATCATAGCTTCATGATCTGTTAACTAGGTGTTCCTGTCTTCCTCTCTCTCCCTTCCTTCTCCCTCTCACCCTTCCTCTCCCTCTCACCCTTCCCCACCCTCTCTCTCCCTTCCTCTCCCTCTTTCTCTCTCTGCCTCTCTCTCACACACTCTCTTTTCACTCTCTCATTCTCACACTCTCTCACTCTCTCCCTTTCTCTCACTCTCTCTCTCCTTCTATCTCCTTCCTCCCTCTCTCTCTCTCTCCAATTAAGATATTAGCTTCAATGTTTGTATATCATAGCTTCATGATCTGCTAACTAGGTGTTCCTGTTTGTTTCTATAGCTGTCTCAGAGTCACTCGATGAGATCCTAGAGCAAGCTGTACAGAAATGAAGAGGAAAATGCGAGGAGGGTAGTGCCAGCTTAGAGTATAGCGGGCGAACTTAGAAACATGTCAGGACCTCCGGCAAAACGATTCTCGCTTGTCATCTCCTATCATCATATCTCGACAGACTAACGGGAATAAGGTGTATACTCTCGATGAATTAGGCTCTAATGAACAACTTTTAATTAAATACCTGAGGCATGATATCGCTCCTCAGGTATATAATGCTTACATAGAACATATACCCGGCCAGATTAAGACATCGAGAGTACTGATATTGGGACAGGACGATATAGACATACAGATCCAAAGACTTATGACTCTGTCACGAAACTTAGGTATAGGTATTTACTCAGTTTAGGCTTTACCTGGAGCCGCTAGGACTATCTATAAAACTTATAGAACAGGCGTACGCCCGACGCATAAAGGGGTATTCTATTACCAATGAACTACCCTATAAGGATCCTGTACAGTTTCTCGTTGCGTACAGGGATATTTACGTAAAGACGGTGGAAGAATCAATAGCAAATAACCCGATAAAGGTAAATTGTACCCTCATCTGCGAGTTTAGGAATCCTTACCGAAGGTAGAATTGAAAAAGGTTATTTCAACTCTACTCTATGTGATATATTTACTTCGATAAACTTGGAGGAGATATATAAAAATAACGTGATCTTCCCACTCCTTTCTCAGAGAGAGGCCTTCGTTTCTAGAGACTCAGGATGGATATACGACGGCACGTTGGAAATGAGAGTAAATTTCTCGAAAAACTCGGCTTTCTCGATCAGGGCTCGTGTTCAAATCCCTGAAATTATATCCAAACGTAGAGCGTAGATAAATGTACAATCCGAAGAAGGACTTTGCTTCCCCGTATCCGTATTGACGTGCCTCTTTGAACCGGTGGGGAAAGCACAGCGTTTATCGTCATATCCTAATTTTCGAGATGTGCTGAATATAGATAGAATCCCGCTCCCGTTCGAAATGAGGTATATCGAACGATTCGAAAGGCTTAACGATGTATCCGTTAATGTGTACACTGCAAAACACGATAGGAGTGACTCTTATATTGACACTGCAGAAGACTCTAAAACACTAGTGTTCGTTCCCGTGCACGTCAGCGCTAAAGAGCGCGCCAGACATGTTCATTTATTCATGATAAGAGTGCATGGAACGGAAAGTTATCATTTCACCGGAATAAAAATCTGTCTCAGTTAATAAACCCGCAACTATCGTTAACGTCTAACGTAAGACGTAGGTACTTTTGCGATCGATGTCTGACCACTTTTCTGTCTGAAAACAAACTTGCAAAACATAAAGATACGTGTATAAAATTTTGCGCAGTAAGGAGTACATTCCCTCAAGGAGAGGATAAATTCCTCGTGATCTCACAGTATAAGCAGCAGGAGAAAACAGGATTTATCGTATATGCGTACCCGGAGAGCTTACTCGTACCGATAGAGACGAGCGATCCCGACCCGAAATTTTCTTTTACTGAGAATGTACAGCGTCATGCGGCTTATTCTGTAGGTATGTACACTAAATGTAGTTTTGATGATAGTCTCTCAGAGTACCGACATTTCACGGGAAGAGATTTTAGAGATCAATTTGTTGAGGCTCTCGTAGATACGGCAAAGCGCGTACTAGATTGCTATAGTACCATCGTTCCGATGATGACACTGACGCCTGCTCAAAGAGATGCTCATAATACAGCCTCTCATTGTCATATATGCGAATGATGATATTCGCGTTATGGATCATTGCCATTTGACGGGACTTTATTGCGGGAGCAGTCACGTGGCATGTAATATTAATTACAAGAACCCAAGCCATCTGAGCGTAGTAATCCATAACGCGCGTTGCTACGACCATTTTTTCCTTCTTGAATCACTTGTCGAACATAGAGAAACTGATCCGTTCACGGGGGAGAGCGTTCTCGTCAATTCGGGAAAAGTCAAGGTTATTGGGGAGACTAAGGGAAGATTCAAAGTAATCATGAAATATATTCGACAAGGGTTTCGAGGGATCATGATTAAAATTATAGATAGTTTCAGCTTTCTATGTACGTCCCTCGAGAGATGCGTATCTTACCTCGAACCCGACCAACTTAAAATCACCCGTAAGTGTCATCCTGATGATGAACGGTTCAAACTAGTCACTCGTAAAGGCGTGTTCCCCTATGACTATATAGATTCATTCGAGGGGCTGAACGAGACTCAGTTACCGAGCAAGGATAAATTTTACAACGCGTTCACGGATAGTCGTATCTCTCAGGAAGACTATGATCACGCCTGCGAGGTTTGGTGGCTATTTGAATGTAAGAATATTTGGGAATACTCGAACCTCTACCTGTATACGGACGTAATGCTACTGGCTGACGTCTTTGAGAACTTTCGCGATCTTTGCATGAAGACGTATAGACTCGATCCTGGATGGTCTCTTATAGCTCCTAGTCTCGCGTGCCAAGCTCTATTGAGAATAACCCAGGTAAGGCTCGAATTAATCGACGATGTGGACATACATCAATTCATCGAGGGAGCTATTCGAGGAGGGGTATGTTTTGTGGCTAATCGTCACTCTGTAGCGAATAATCGGTATATGGACTCATTCGACCGTTCCAAGCCAGAGCCAGAGTTTCAAACTGATGAACAACGCCGCATTCGGTCGTCTTATATCTAACAAGAGGGCCTACCGTACGATAAAGATAACTACCAGTTGGGGAGGGAAATTTGGAGCGGGTAACCTGATAGCCAGTCCACACTTTAAAAACCGTACGATCGTGTCGGAAAACCTGCTCATCATCGAGATGGAACCGCAAGAGATTTACTTTGATATGCCGATTTATGCAGCATTCGCCATTTTGGAATTCTCTAAGGTAGTCATGTACGGTCTACATTACCAGGTTATGGTTTCCGCCTTCCCGACGGGCACGTTTAAACAACAATACACGGATACATACTCGCTTCTCTACTACATGACTGTTGAGGATGCGTACCAGCGACTTATCCTGTTTGCTAATGACTACCTGGACACCTCCACCTACGGACAAGACAATGTTTACGGGATGCCTGTAGTAAATAAAGGAGTGCGACGGCTCCAAGCGCTGTGATCAGGGGTAGTATAGGTAGAATACCACCCTTCTTCTTACGGCGCGTAGTAGTAGCTCTCCGTTGACGAAGCTGAGTTTTCTTCTTCTTCTTTAGACCGGAACCCATCTTGACTTTAGCTTTCATCGCGTTGGTGACCACCCACGCGGCAGCTTTCTCGCTCAACTTTGAGTCGGGCGCGATCAATCTTTTCCACGATTTCTCTATAAGTTCACGATCTGCGGTATGACGTCCCGCTAGATCTTTCACATTGGAGTAGGCGATATCGTGTTCTTTACAGTATCGATATAACTCGTTTATTCCGGGATCACCTCGTTTCAATCGTTTTACCAACTTTGTCCCCGGTCCGCAGTACTGGTATCCAGGTATATGCGCCTCAAACGGTAGATTATTGATTATCTTATCCAACAATCCTCCCCCTCTTCTTCGCCTCATGATACGTACTGATTCGTATTTATATAGGTGCGCGCATTATATAGATGAACTAGTCGGTATGCGGCTCAAGAAACAGACAGACTCTTTAACTCTACACAACAACGATCACGATGAGGGTAGAGCTTTACCTCAGAGACACGGTACGTTGTTACCTGGTACTATCTGTAGCATCATCTGCAGACCTTCGTATTGTGGTAAAACCAACGCCATGATCAGTCTGTTGGAGGAACTTAACGGTCTAAGCTTCAAGAACGTATACGTTTACTCTAAATCATTATACCAGCCCAAGTATCAACGTTTATCGAAGGTTCTCTCTCTCGTCGAAGGTATGGGCTATTTCCCGTATTCCGACAACGCGGAAATTATCCCCCCGTCCGTGGCCAAACCCGACTCTGTATTCATTTTCGACGTCACTTGCGATAAACAGTTTAATATACATGCTTATTTCAGTATGGGCAGACATAAGGCTATAGACTGTTTCTATCTCTGTCAGACGTACTCGCGCATCCCGAAACAGATGTTGAGAGATAACGTGAATCTTCTCATCCTATTCAGGATGGACGATACGAACCTGAGACACGTCTACGACGATCACGTGAACACGGATATGACATTTCAAAAATTTAAGGAGGTGTGCTCACTGTGTTGGAAAACACATAAGTACGATTTTCTTATGTTGAGCAAAGATCATGAGATTGATAAAGGACGATATCGCTACGTGTTCAATACCTTTATCTTGCACGATTGACATGCACGTATATTCAGTACGCGATAAGATATCATGTCGTCCATATATAAATTCGGCCATAGTCTCCACAAATATAGATCTATCGTTGAGACGGAAGGAAATCTGACTCTAAACTTTCAGGGCTATTACGACGCTAGATCGAAGAGGATCGTCAACGTTGAGACGCCCATTGCATTTAAGGATGTCTGTAACAAGTCTTACGTCGATAGGATGGATGCGAGTCATAGTAATGAGCAGATAGTCGCTCTCAACGCCACTAAGGACGTCATCAAAGGACAGATGGAATCGTTGATCGAGGATTTGGAGAACGATCGAATCAAATACGTCGACTTTGAGAAGAGTAACCGTCAAGGGATGGAGGAGGTGCGGAAACTTTCTCATCATCATGATGATCGTCTCAACGAAAATAAGACGACGCTTGACGCTTTAGGTTCAAAGCTGCTAATTCTAGAGGAAACTTTCATGATACAACGAACCATTTACAACGATTTGATAGCGAGAGGTATACTATACGTAAAGGGAACAGATACTGATCGGCTTTACGATGCAGGTGGTCTAGTTTTGCGAAACATAGGTATGCCCACATTACCTTCAGACGCTGTGCCTAAAGCTTATGTAGACTCTATGGTTAATCGTAGTTTCATCTACATCTACTTGGATTCAAAACCTATGAGGAAGGATGCGAGACATTTCGAATTGACTGTAACGGGTGAAAGCGGTTATAAGTTCAAGAGGGCAGGGGTCGTTTCAACGATGGTCATGAACTTGAAAGAAATTATTTGCTTGTTGAATATTAAAATTATCTACGGCACTCCTTTAGAGGTGTCCAAAGATGACTCTTTATCTTTCATGATAGAAAAACGCTTGACGACGCCTCCGATTTTACACTTAGAGTTAGGTTTTACTTACGTTTAGATATAATGAACCATTTCTTCGTTGTAAGAGGCATTCACGCCTTACATCATGTCGACGAAGGTCACGAAGGATATCATAAAAGCGAGTAAGATTATTAAACGAATGTATAATCAACTAAGTGATGCTCGACACGAGTCCCAGCACGTTGCGAATGAAACATTCACACCTATCACGGATCCTCTAAATAAGATGGTGAAGGCGCTCGCCGAACCCTAACCCGAGGATGCGGAATCCTCACCTGAGAGATTACAGAGCAACCATATATTGGATACTTATCTTTATTCATCTCACGCACATTCTGATAAGACCTACGGGGTCCGTCATGAAGGTAACTCTACCAAGCTCGGAGATACCCGTATTCGTATTCGATGGGAGAGACGGCACAATACTTCTCAACAATATGACGGTACCGTATACTCGAGGACTATTAGAATTACTCTTAGGAAGAGCACCCGCTCATTATACTAAGGAGGATCTGAAAGTATACAAGTCTATGCTCGAAGAGACGAACGCGCATCGGTTGAGAAACAAGCCGTACGCCCGTATCAAGATGCGTGAGGGATCAAAGTATTCTTTAATCATCAAACCTATGTTTGAAGAGGAGCTTGAAGGTGAGGGTTTATACAAGTTTGAGGCAGGGAGAGGGATCGATTATACCTATTGGGATGATCCTAACGAATTGGTCAATCGATTACGACTTTTACGACTCTTGCAAGCATCTACCGAGGCCGGTCATTCCTCTCTCGAGAACGAGATTGTTTCTATCATTGAGGAATTACGCGAGGCCGGAATCATCGTATAAAGACATTCATCTCTTCGGTATTTTATCACAATCATGTCCACCGTCAAGTGGGAGATTGCACGCGAACTTCACCATCCTGCAAGACGACGATTCCCTCGAAGACATGTTAGCGTACGAGGCTTGAATGAACTCCTTCAGGCCGATCTGGTAGAGATGATACCCTACTCCAGATCGAATAAGGGGTTCAGGTACCTTCTCACCGTCATCGACGTATATTCCAAGAGGGCTTGGGCACTACCTGTCAAGATTAAGACGGGTAAGAATGTCGGTGTCGCAATGGCTCTCCTCCTCGATTAGGTACCGACAAAGGTTTACCTCCCGTACGTCATCTCCAAAAGGATAATGGAACGGAGTTTTACAACGCGGAATTCAAAACATTTATGAAGAGAAAGAGAATCAATCACTATTCTACATACAGCAACGTCAAGGCTAGCGTCGTGGAACGATTTAATTGAACCATCAAGAACATGATGTGGAGGAGGTTCACGGCTAAAGGATCCTATCGATGGATCGATATGATCGATTCCTTACTGAACATATACAACCGTACGGTACACTTGACCATAAAGATGAAGCCTATAGACGTCAAGGACGATAGACTTTTACATACGGTCTATAAACATCTCAAGATCTTGGATTCCTCGCCGAACATATTTAAAGTGGGTGATATAGTCCGTATCAGCAAGTATAAGGACGTTTTCGAAAAGCGTTATACCGCAAACTGGTCGACCGAACTGTTTAAAATACGTAACGTCGTCGAGACTAATCCCAGGATATTCCTACTAGAAAATATAAAAGGTAAGCCTATCACAAGAGGTTTCTACAGTAAGGAGCTTCGAAAGACTTCGTATCCGGATGTTTACCTTGTAGAGAAGATAGTCAGACGTTCCGGAAATAGAGTATACGTCAAATGGTTAGGGTTTGACTCGACACACAATTCGTGGATCGATGCGAAGGATATAGTGTAGAAGGAGCGGAGGGAGGGCGTGTTCCTCTCCATTCCGAGCATATAAAGTGACCGCAAGGTAGAGAGACGTATCACATTCGATATGTTTAGACAGTTGGGTTACCGTCTGGAGGACATGAGCGACATTAAGATCTCGAATGGCGGCTTAGAATACTACATCGCAGCGACTGACAAGGGCTACAGTGAGTGCTGCGATTCTTCCGTACACTGGCTCGGATGTCATAGTCCCGGAATATGGGAATCGAGTCAGTCCGTGGAACGCTGTTCTACATCATGTCCCGTCTACAATCTCAGGGAAGGGAACGAGCCGCAAATTCTCCAGGAGGAAAACGCTTTGTGCGCGGTGTTGGATCAGATCGAGCGCGAGGAACACGATCGGGTCAAGTGCATCTTCGAACTTGAAAAGTATATAACCTACAACGTTCGCCGTCTAGAAGGGGATGAAGAGGTCAGTGAAGCGGAGGACGAGGTGAACATCATAACGCTAGACTATGTAGGCAGAGTCCGTCTTCCAGGTAAAAACTTTGGCGCGAGGTACAGGAGTAGCTTTAACGCTTCGCAGCGAGGACTGATATATCTAGGTGGAGACAAGTACGAGCTATTCAAGTGGTGAAGCACTCACGCGTACGTGTCCGCGCGTTCTATGACGTATGTACGTGTTTACCCAAGACTAAGACTTTAGGGAAAGACTATATTTTTTTCCGAGAGAAATAATTTAATAATCTTTTTACTGAATATATATGTGAATGTATCATAATAATCTTAAGAATATACACGCTAAATAAGAGGTTTTACTATTTATTTAAGTTCATGATCCTATTAAGAAAGAGGGAAAGAGAGAGAGAGAGAGAGGGGGGGGGGATATTACATAGAAATAAAAGAGTATCCATTTAAGATTATATTCTGAGAGGTAACAATACCTAGAGTTTGGAATGAATCTTTTTAAGACTATGTTCTGAGCAAAAAAAAGGTCATTTATAATAAGGAAGATATGTATGCAGATCAGGAGAGGGAGAGAGAGAGAGAGAGAGAGCGACATTACATAGAAATAAAAAGAGTATTCCTTTAAGGCTATGTTCTGAGCAAAAAAAGGTCATTTATAATAAGGTAGATATGTATACAGATCAGGAGAGGAAGAGAGTGAGAGAGAGAGAGCGACATTACATAGAAATAAAAAGAGTATCCTTTTAAGGCTATGTTCTGAGCAAAAAAAGGTCATTTATAATAAGGAAGATATATATGTTTCCTTCATAGGAAGGAGCTTATTAAATGTAATCTTTGCCGGGACCGAGGATTGAGGCCCGGACCCAGAAGTCGGACGCGGAGCTCGCGTAGCCTTCCGCGTGCACACCAGGAGTGACTACCCCCGGCCCCCTATACAAAAACCCCGAGAGAGAGAAAAAAAAACCTCCCACGACCGTCGCTCCGCAACACACTCATCCCCTCCTCTAACTTCCCCTACCTGCCCTGAAAACACCATTCATGTATTAGCGCCTATACCGCCCTCCCCTACCTGCCCTGAAAACACCATGCATGTATAAGCGCCTATACCAAAACCCCATCCCACTACCTTCATGACGTCACTTCCGCCCTGAAAACCGTTATTCTAGCTTACTAATAATCCTGGCCAAGTTAGCTTACATAATCAAAAGAAGTCACTTCAAACTTCAGAATCAAACCAGAGTTGAGTGTCTCAAGAATTCTTAATAAATGAAAATGTTATGATGAGGGAGGGGATGTTGATTACAAGCTTGAATCTCAAGAAACTAGATTCAAATTGAACGTGTTCATTCCTGCATTAGATATGCTTTTGGAGAATTATGTAACTAGGCTGGTAGAATGGCAGAATTATCAGCTTTATTCTTACCTCTTTTGAACACAACAGATGATGTGAACCCCTCAGCCATAGACACTTATGCCGAAGCTTTGAAGGAAACATATCCTCTGGACCTTAAAAAGAAGATCTCATAGAGTTAATTAGCTCTTTTACAAAAAATGGACATAATCAAAATTGTATGTTAGTGAAAATGTGAGCTTTGCCCTTGAAAAGCTCAGTTGTTTTATTTCAAAATAGACTAGTAAAAGTTTTTCCACAAATTTGCATTTATTAAAAACTCCTAACCTGTGTCAGTAGCATTGGGGGAACGCACTTTCAGTAATTTGTATTTGATTAAAAACTTTTGCGTTCAGCCACTGGTGAGGATGGACTAAACCATTTGCTAAATGTGTGCATTGAACACAATCTTGTTAAGGAAATAAATTTTGAGGATAATTTTGATAAATACGGTGCAATGAAAGTTCGAAAAATTATTCTTAAATGATGTGAGAGTGAACGTACTTAAGTAGTTCAATGAAATTACTAGCTTAACCACTTTTAATATAAACTTTTAGATAATGTACAGAGCATAGATTACCTTGATAAAAATAAATCGATCACATGTAAAAATGTGTCGCTGTATTTCACTGGTACCCGTTTGAGTTATATGTATGGACTATATACTAACTAATAACTATGCTAATATATTAGGGATAGGAAGGTTAAGTTAAGAAGAAGTGCACTCACATTTACATGTAGAAAGAATGGAAAACCATTTTATGAAGAAAACACTCAGTACACCCGAGTGAAATTCAAACCCCGAACTCATCAACAGAAGTCTAGTCCACTCTGAATATGACACCTTAGGCATTGTTAAAAGGAATATAATTAAGTGTATCTTTACTATTTTTGTGAAAGGGGACCCTAAATATTACGTTACCCCAGGTCCCCTGAGCTCTCTGGGCGGCTCTATTTTAGCTGCAGGCCTACAGTGTACATCTCAAGTTTCTTGATGTGAGCAGCTCTTGGTTAAAAGTATGCGCATCTCGGTCTAATGGTACACGCTAACACAGCATTGCTTTAACAGAGTATTGTACATTGTAATTATTTTAACATAACCATACATATTGTTCTAACTATGATATGTAGTAAACAGTAGTTTTTGTTTTGGGCTAAAAGCAGTTTATAGCACAGCACAAATTCATCGAGATACTGGGGTAACCAAAAGGTGGATTGTTTATGGAAACGTTCAAAGGCAATTGTTGAAAAAAAAATTGTGGGTCTGATGGATTCAACACCAAATTCGCCCCCTGGTCGGGTGAGACCCCTACATAAGTAAGCCATTAAGGATATCCCTTTTCTTCCATTTCGCGTCCTACAGCGTACTTCCAGCCACCAATCAAACACCTAAGGGATTATTTGAGTCATACACACATACCTTTATGAGTTTACACCCCATGCAAGACATTGGATCATGGTAAAGGGTATTTTCCTTTCCTAGCAGCAGCCCGCTGAGTCAAAACCACGAGGTCTGGTTGGATAGGAAGTGGCCTAAAAATACAGTGGACATGGGCTCGGGACCTTAAATGCCTGAACATCTCACCCTTTCACTGGTCTTTGGAAAAAAAATGAATCTCAAAATAGTTTCAGCAATCTGGAAACACATTTTCTGGAATCCCTGATGCTTGCTTCCGGCTGATATCCCAATGGTGAACGAATCTTTATTTAACCTTAGTGCAAATTCGATTAACTAGAAAGAATGAGAATAAAATAAACCAAAATGAGCACTAATGCTGCCCCTACTGTACACAGGAGAGAGCTCCACTGGATTTTGAAAGAGAGGTTTTACATTATTGCAAGAGAAAGACGGCACCATCAACAAACTAGAAATCTGAAATTAGGATAGTAATATGAGAACAACACAAAAGGCACATATGAATATAAAACCTAAAAATGGCCTCATTTAAAAGATTTATATAAAATACATTATATTTGTTGCTAATATGACATTTTTTGTCAACACACCATTAAATATTTTTACTACTATATCTTCGTACAACATCATATATTTATTAATATTGATTAAATGTATACACAGCCATTTTACAGCCAAGCTTGTAATCGGTCCAAACACTTATAAGAACTTGATATATCGCCTATTGCGCTACGTAAGACGGCAATTAGCTCTCGTAGTCGGAATATAGCTTTGTTTCAAAATATTATCAAAAGTTGTATTAGTAGTAACTGATTATAAATTGTAGATAGTAGCGGAAGCAATAATGAAATTGTATGGACATGTAATGATAATGTAAGAGGATAGGATGCCAAAGAAAATGTCAGAAATGAATTCGATGCACATAAATTGCGGAACAACTCACCTGAGCTCTGTAATACCCTTACACAAACTGAGGAGTAAAAATTAAATTCATAATGATGTTGCTCAAAATGGAACTTGGAGTTTATGTTACGCTAGGCTAGGTTAGGTTAGATTTGGTTAGTGGTTAGGAGTTGAATGTGATTACAGGTAGTTTCGCAATTAGAGTGGACTGGCTGTCAAGTATAACTTAATCCGCAAATTTAGCGGGCCCTAATTGAATATCTGCTGACAGGAATACCTTGATCCACCATTCAAGTGCGCCCAATGAAATGTGTGGAAAAAAGACCACAGGGGAGTTAAAGAAAGAGAATAGGGGAGTATATAACAGAAACTGTTCAAGTGAGGGGCAAAGAATGTAAGAAATTAAAGAAGGAAGAATCACATCTTATTAGCGGTTCATTTCCCATGCAAGCTATGACTTAAGTACTTTCCAATTGATTTCCAGTTCTTTATTTTATTTTTACCCTCTGAGATCCAATATGTTTTAAGATTCAGATGGACATCTCGAGGTTTTGCAAGTCTTTCTTCCAAATAGTACTATGTATTATCATCTTACTAGGGGTGAACTACTGTAGCTATGGAAGTCACCCCATCAACCCCCTCCTATACTTCACCCTTTCAGAGTGTCCTTACATTCCGCAGTTAATTCAGGAAGCTCCCGTACCCCACCCTAATCCTTTCAACGTCGTTGCCTATTACTCAACAAAAGACAAACTATCATCGATGTACTCTCCAAGGAATCATTCCGGGTTTTGAACCGCAATCTCGGGTTTTTATATAATTACTTCCAAACTTAAAGGACAAGGGCTCTAATCCCTGTCCAGGTATAATTTTTCTGAGTTACAGTAGGAAATCATTAATTACAGTAAATTGTGAAATTTTTATTTTGTTTATTTATAACTGTAATAATGATTAAACATTTATTTGCTTCCCAATATTTAATAAGTACAGCCATTTTGTAAAAATTTACATTGTAACCATTTTGACTCCCAACTTAAAGACGCCTGGTTATCATCACCTCCTCCCTCCAACACTCTTTCTCGCTGACTGAAAGGAGGCGTGACCCAACTCTTGAGACAGTAAAAGCACCCAAGCAAAACAAATGAAGACGGCTCCATGCATCTAGTTGTTACTTCCTCAGCCTGGCCTATTCGAATGCAGTCGTCTAGTAGCCATGATCCCCTCGAAGCTTCTAAGCAATACCAGGTTATTATCCCTACCACTACCCTTTAGCACTTTATCTCCCCTACTCACTGTGGACATGTGGTCTTGTGAACTCGTTATATTTGGCGGTGGTTTGTAGATATCTTCATTTATCGTATCATGGGCCTAAATCCAGGTGAGAGTTGAAATTTAAGTTAAGGCTAAACCTTATTTCTTCAAAATTCTCTTTTGGTTAAATTATGAGGACCTTTCAATATTATTGTCTTTGGACTTTTTAATTTTAAATTTCGATTACGGGATGAATTTTGTTGTTTGGTATCAGCGTGGTTAGTTTATAACCACGTATATTTTAGTAATTTACCTATTAGGGGAAATTATCCGTTCTCCTATGGAATGTAACTTCTGCTTCACTGCTTGTTGGCTTATGTTTTATTTAGCTTTTGTCGTCCCTCTGTTAAGCAGTTGAAGTTATTTAATGAATAATTTGGGTATATTTAACTTTTATAGTTTAAATTTTCATATTTTTATGTGAGAACCAAGCACTTTAACGTTCATAAATGTGCTTATATCTCTGTTTTAAATTAGCGTAATGTTATTGTGATATATCTAATAATTGATTTGTGGGTAAATAGTACCTTGATAGTTTACATTTACATTTAAATATGTTGAGATTGAGCACTTTAACATTGGGTTTTATTTAATTAATAGAATTCAATATGAAAATTATTGATATATTTGAAAATAAAGTCCTAATTTTTTTTATGTGAAATTGCAAACAATAATATAGTGAATATATGTAGATTAATTAACAATTAGAATAAATTAATAATTTAAAAATTACACATAAATTATAATATATCAGAAAATTATTAAAATGACACATTAAAAATTTGGTCATGTACTATTGAATGCTATGGTGGTACCAATAAGGAAAGAACCATCCATGGTACTATTTTGTGTAGACACTGTATGTTAGCCATCTACCAATGTCCCAATCAAGCAACCTAGCTTAAATTATAAATATGTTAATAATACAATATATATGTCATTTTTAGTTAACTTTTGTTTATAATTACCTCACTGTTTTTCTTTTAGAATCACCTGACCATAGCCTGGCGTCAGTCCAGCTATTTGTTATTGAACATTGCTCTTAAAGCCTTCTGCATTTAATCTTGCCCGTGTCGATACAAGACAGTATTAATTTGGAACTTCTATCTTATGTTTTCCTATATCTACTGTAATCAAACATATCTTTTATTTTTTCTGTTTTAATAAATATATTATAGTTATTCTAATCATGTTATCAATCTGGTTAAAATAATCCCCTTGTATCCATGTAGAGTTACCACACAAAGTTTGGTGCAAATCACAATACGTAGTTGTGGTGCATGAGAATCGATCTTTAGTTACATGTCTCAACTTGCGTAAATGTTAAACAGTTACATGGTTTTATATTATGTAAACAGCCTAAGAAGTTACCTTTTATATCTAAAACATACTTTAAAGGATGCGGTAGTCTGATATAGATTGTTCTTGTTTTAATAATGTTGATTATTAATTTATTATCGTGAGTTCAGTTTAGTATCCTATTAAAGTCTTCCTGCAACATTTGTTTTGCTCTATCCACATTTTTGTGCACCACATACAGCATTATGTCGTCAGCATACATAAATATACCGTAATTCTGTATACAATTTAAAATGGTGTAACCAGTCACCGCCTCTATCAACTATTTGATAACCATCCTCACCGTTTGACGCTATTTTGTACATAGTCGCCCAGAATGACCTACTCTTCTTCCTCGTACGTTGGCGTCCCCTCTTGATAGTATCAGGGCGGGGGTGCCACAGGGGTCGGCACTCTCACCATTCCTATGCACTGTGTATGTTGCTGATATCCCCACGGACCCGATGAGCAAGACTCAGCTCTTCGCAGATGATAATCTGTTCTACATTGCCAACAGCAACGTGAAGTACGCTCAATTCCACCTGCAGCGGTACCTCGACGAGCTTAGAAGTTGGCTGGAAAAATTAAGGATAAAGGTCAACGCAGAGAAATCGACAGCCATGATAATTACGAAGAGGAGACCCCAAGCCCCGCCCCAGCTTGTAGTGTTGGAGGAGGCTACCCCCTAGAAGAAGTCAATGAAATACCTCGGGGTGATGTTAGATTCCAAACTCACATGGAAGGAGCACGTAGTCCACACAAGGAAAAAGGCAATGGGGGCCTTCATTGCAAATTATGGCCTGTTCAAGAGCCCAGTGCTGGAAAACAACATCAAGCTGCTGCTGTTCAAAAGCTTAGTACAACCTATTCTGGTATACGGATGCAATGCGTGGGGGTATGATTCCGATTCTGTTCAAGATACTCTACAAGTAGTGCAAAACAAAGTACTAAGGTACATCTTATGTGTAAACACCAAAACTAACAATGCACACATACACGCTACCACCGGTAGTGCGACTCTACAAGAAATCTTCCGGCAGCGAGGTGGCAAATTCTACAAACAAGCCTGTGAGGTAGAAGACAACGCCATAGTTAGAAGACTCGGCCAGTACGACATCCGAGAGCCAAGGAAATACAAGAAGCCCCGGCTCGAATGAGAAAAACAACTACACACCTTCCCAATCAACCCCTTCCTACTAACCACTCCTGTTTCTCAGCATTAACAAATCCTTGGGTCCTCAACCCCACTCTTCCCCATAAGCTAGAATGATTTTTCTTCACACCTGCACTTTTATCAAAGTCATGTTCGCTTAGTGTCTAGTTTAATTCTATGTATTTTCTTTCATCTCGATTAGATCTTACTTACACACTACACCAAACTCACTTCGGGCCTAACTGCGCTTGTGTTTCCATCACAGTTTACGATGGCTCGAATTAGTAACAACACTAACACTGTTACTCCCAACATACAAACCTTCACCTTATCAACTCCATTTTCCCTTCACAACCAATTTACACTTTTAGAATTAGAGGTTATGATCTGTGACTACAGATTGGTACTTTAGGCGTAATGAAGACGCCTACCCTCTCTGACACTCAGAGCGAGTAGTTCAAGGCAAACAAAGGAGTGAGATACGGTGGCGTCCACGGCAGTCAGTTGTTTTCAGTATAGCATCTCGGGGTTATATAGATAATGGTGGGGGTAGATGGACACAGCCGATTAAAGAGATACAATTTAGCGTAGAATTTGAAGTTTTATTTTAACTGAATATTTTACATGTTGGGACCATTTAATTTCCTTAATTTAGAGAGACAAATTATTTATGACCTTGATACGGATACTTATTTAGCGTAGTGGTTGTTTAGCCATCTGGTCTAACTCGCCTTTCACCCATCTCGAAACTATCTCTACAAGTTACGAAAGGTTCTTAGGGAATACAAGTCTTTACTCTTTTCGTGCTAACCGGCCAGTGTTTCGTGCTCGTCTGACGCTTTTCTTCCACATAGTGTCGAACACAGACGATCAATCGGATGTGCTGATTTGCCAAGAGTCCGCGCCTAAATCTCCCCTTCCCCTGAAAGACCACACGTCCAAGCCACAAGTGCGTCTCCCAGCTTCCGGGTTCAGCTATTTATAGTTTGCACGATGCTTAAAATTAAAAGTATTATTATTATTATTATTAGCACCGCGTCTTACTACCCATTCGGGTTATACACAAAAAATTAAAAGTAAAAGTAATAAATTTGGATGACTCTAATATTCCAACAAAGACTTTAAATAATGAAAAACTATTAGATTAAAAGTTTAAAGGCCTGAAAATAAAGTTAAAGAATTGAAATTTAAAACATATATTGCTTACAACTTTGGTTGTGATTTACATAACTTATAATTACCATAAAACCCCACACTTTCTTATAATTAACCAATTGATAGTAATAAAGATATTTAAATTAGGCCTAGATGAATGGAACAGCAAAATGTATTTATCAGTTTAGTACTCTCACTATCTTTATTGTATTAATATGTAAACAATGACAAACTAATATAAATCTATAAATGAAATGGTTGAGAGATAAGGGCCTAAAACCCTGACCACTTTACAATGGTTCTTGTATAGATTAAGAAAGGTATTGGCCCAGGAATAGAGCCTTGTGGTACTCCAGTATTTATACACAATTCTTTAAGTTCTATATTATTTATTTTAACTATTATTTCCCTATTTGTTTGAATTCCTTATAGCCATTCATATATTTACCTCTGATACCAATTTTATAAAGTTATTCTAGTAAAATATTTGTATCTAACGTATCAAATGCGTTTGACTTGTCTATAAATTCTATAGCTATGTGTTGGTTTTCGTTTGATTTCTCTTGCATTTAATTAGTAAAAGTGTGTAAAAGTATTTCCGTATATTTGTTTTTTAAAATCCATATTTTCTTTGGTCATTTTTTATATTTATCTAAATAATTTATCAAGTATTTAAAAACGTATCTTTCCATTATTTTGTCTAAATCTGGTAGAATTGCTATATATCTGAAATTTCCATAATCTAAGTAATTCCCTTTTTTATAAATTGGTCTAATAATTGCCATTTTAAGTTTTTGCGGGATTACTCTCTGTTGTATATTTAAATTAATTAGTTTTGTTATAAACGGGGTAGTTTGGCTGTTGATAGTTTTCAAATCTTTATTTCTGATTTTATCTATTCCCTGACTTTTATTTATAGCTAATTTATAATAATGTATTTTATTTTGAAACATGTATCCCCAGGTATAAACTGTCTTCGAATTTGGTAATTGTTTCATATAGTTTCATATTGCAAGTATGTTATACTTGTGTGACTTGGTTTTTGAATATTTCACAAAAATTATTTACAATATTTTCAATTTTCTCACTTTTGCATTAATGTGTATTTATTACTTCATTAATTCACATTTTTCTTTTTGAACTAGGAATTTCATTTTTTATATTATGTTTTCTTGATATTATTACTCACGTTTTTAGTTAAATTTAATAATATAATTGGCTTTCCTAAAATTTAATCAATTGACAAAGTTCCTTTTTCTTTAGTACTCTATTTTATAGGCATTTGCATATGGGCAACCTTTCCACTTCCAAAGCAATTTTGCTCTGTGGAGCATTTCTCAGACCAAATCTGGTGCTATACATTTCATTTGTATGCGTTTTGCAACTGAATAATATTCATATTTGGAGCTATCATAAATGCTATTAAATATCTCAGCAATATATGAACATAATGATTCAACATTTACTTGATTATGTAACTCATCCCAATTGACGTTTTTAAGTTTAATTTGAACTAAATTCTCATCAAGTTTATCCAATAAATAGATATATTTTTAGTTTTACTATAAAAATAATTATTTTAGTTGTATTAAATTTCTGATGCTACTATATAATGATCAGTAATTTTAGTCTGTAGTAGTAGTAGTAGTAGTAGTAGTAGTAGTAGTAGTAGTAGAAGTAGTTGTTGTTGTAGCAGTAGTAGTAATAGCATTGTTCGTCTGCCAATATAGTATTATATAACTTTATAAAAATCCCATATTTGACATCGTTAGCTGTGCCCCCTTTTGAGTGTTCAATGTTCATGATTCAGCTTACTCAAAAACGATCATCACACCTCGCCAGTGGTTAATAACAGGTTACTTAGGTGTAGTCAACGTGTCTATTGATTATTATTTTCAGCACAATGACAATGGTTTTGAAGATAAACCAAAGAGTATTTTTGGTGAAACATGTATTTTGCCATAACGACAAGTACACAGAAGAGGTGCAAGAACAGTTATTTAGGATATTTCCTGACGCAGAAGTCCTCCACCGCAAAGCTACGGTTACACTAGGCCATTCCGCACCGTTCCGCACCACGCCGAGTTTCAATAAAGTGTTCATTCACACTTGCACACCGTAACGTGCCGAATGTGACGGAAGGATTGATATGATGCGCACCAATGGCACTCCCACAAGTAGTGTTGTGGAAACCATGGAAGAGCAATGTTCTACGTGTTCGAGCTCTAGCAGCGATAAATAATTTCTTCTTACCTGAAACATTATTTTTTTTCCATTATTTTTCTTCCACAAATGTTTAATCTCCAAACATTGTTCATATACCTTGAGTCTGAATGGTCATAGAGTTCTTTTTACTCTTGTATATAAATTATAAGTATCTCGTCATCCATCTCTTTAAAACGTACTTTATTTTTAAATAGTAAAACGTGAAAAAAACTTAACAAATAGCTCACGACGAAGATCAAACGTGAGCAGTTTCGTGGTTGGTATGACAATCCAGTTCGAGAATTACCGAACATTTGCGGATAAACCCGACGTCCACGATATGCGGGAGGAAGTGGCTACACTACTCCGGCCCGTTTCGTAGCGTACCTCAAAAGTGTGGCTGAATGCTCTCCCGGTGATTAGTCCTCACCTGTGTGTGCGGAACGGTATGGACCGGTGTAGAGTAGCCACTTGCATTTAAAAGAATGGCTAGCATTCATTCGGATTTGAAAGGTGTGGTGTAGAACGGTATGGATCGGCCTAGTGTAGCCGTAGCTTAATGCGGTAAGTATTTTAATAGTGTAGTTTCAGGAAATTGGCAGTGTTCTCCCTGGTAGGCCATCCACTGCAGACAACATCATGGATGATATTATCCAGGATGGATGAAAAGTCCACAAATTCCCGTGATGAGACTTTTACAACAAACTAATGTGTCAAAGAATATAGTACATGATAGACTTAAAATAAGTTACATTTCTATCTAAAAAAAGTATGTTTCGTGCAGCAGATTAAAGACACAGACCAGGAGGCCTATGTTCGGTACTGCAGGTGGTTCAATTACTTTCAGACTGAGATAGGCGAGGACATTCTGGACGTGACATTCTTTACAAATGAGGAATGTTTCCATCAGTGTTTGTGAATCAACATCCAAAACACGAGTTTGTGGAGTATTGAAGGCCATACGAACTTAAGGAAGTGCTTCTCAACGACCATAAGGTCATTGTTTGGTGCGCTAATACTAGTACGCACATTATTTGGCCTATTCTATTCAATGAAACTATTAACTTAGAACTGTACTGTGACCAGATTATCCACGAATTCATGCCCCAACTCACAGAAAGGGAAAGCTAGAGAGGATGGTTCCAAAAATATAGTGTAAATGCTCACACCACTTGCACATCACTACAGCTTCTGGATTAATTTTTTGGAAATTGCAACATACCATCTCTTTCCTGCCCGGCCACCAGACATGACACCACCAAACTTTTTTGTGTGAGGAGAACTTAAGAAAAATATGTGCACTGGTAATACGCATACATGTTAGAGATACAGGCCACAATAGTGACCAACATATAATAAAACACACAAGACATACCCTGTGAAAGGTCTTCGCTAACATGCAGCGACTTGTGCAGGCATGTATGGACGTGGCTGGGGGCCATTTATAACAGATCTTTCAGGAACTCTATTAACTGTAAATGTATTGATACAATTATAGCATTCAGTGCACAGTGACTTTACAAACAACCTGTATTCGTACAGGAGTGAGCAGGAAATGTGTGGCGAAACTATAACTATTTTACCCTGGACAGGAAAAAACGCACGCTAGTAAATAAAATCGTTTTAATCGGTTCAGTGGAAAAGTCATATATGTATCATGAGCTATATTAAAGGGATTCTATTAGGGCTACAGCCCAGCTCTGCCCCAATGGTTCAGGGGCCCTAGACGTTGAACCAGCCTGAACGGTCTCTTTAAACTTTAAGTCATTTACAGCTCACAACATTCAACTAGAGGCGTGTGCAAGAATGGAGATGTGTAAAAAAAAGAGAATGAATGAAAACTCAATTTTCAAGAAATGATAGTATAATGTCATTGGAAAAGCCCACGCCACATTTTTCTCCTCCCCATCTTTCTGAGCCCAAGATAGAAACCCAACTTCTTGAGGCCACATCATATGCTCCCTTTTCTTTCCACGGCGCCACGTATGAAGTACCTCCCATCTTCTTGAGGCTACGTCATATGTTTCCCTTTATTTTTGAATGTACGTATGTAAACATAAGCGGGTGTGAAGTTGAGGTGTGTTGCTCTTGTTTTATTTATTTGTACGTGTTTATACCAATAATTAATACGGGCATATAAATTCCAGTTATGGAAATAAATTTATGCATAGGTGCATACAAATGGAAATAAACGAAAATAAATGGTACGGAAGTCTGTACGAACTTTCTCACTCTATTGTTTAGAAATGGAAATATTTACTCAAAAATTATTATTATTATTATTATTACTCAAAAAGTTTTAATACAAAATACACTAGCAAACCCGATTAAAAATTGCACTAGACATACGTAAAGCACTTTTTATTCGTGGTTTTAAATTTCGTAATTTTATTTTTTAAGAATTAATTTCTTCATTTGTATATTTGGACCAATAAAAAAATATCGATATTTAGTCCTCAAGGGCCAATATTTCGTATTAAAATTTTGACCTCTGGTTAAAATTTTCATCATTTTATAAGGGGATGCACATCTTATAGTTATGGCATTGATAGTAAATTTTTCTTTTCTAAATTTTGACCAATAAAATAGGTAATTATAGACTATTGATTCTAAAATGAGTGAGATAGAATCGTTAAAGCTAATTTTGAGAAAAAAGATTTTCTTCTCTTATCATGCTCTAATAAACCGCTATTAATTTTATCGTAAGACAGACACACAGATAGACGACTTTGCAAAAATAACTTATTATGGTTCGGAGGGTCATAAAACGTCGATATAAATCAACATTTTGTGCTTGAATTTTTTGACGGTCGTAATACTTAACCTTTAGTGTTGTAAAAGTAAAAAAATATATATATTTGTCTATAGCTTGAAAGTTATTGATTTTATAAAAATATGTCTTAAATAAAATACTTGTATTATAAATATATATAAATATATTCAAGAATAAGTAATTTCATAGTTCAAATAATTTTGGAGTTATAATTAAAAATGGGATTTTACACATCAGACCGGAGCCCTTAAATCATTTTGCCGAAATTTTGAGTGTAGCCATTTGGTTTAGGATATTCATAAATGTTTTGAAATGAAATTTAATAATAATACTTAGGGCAAATTTTGAGAAAATCGACCAGAACCTACAACTGGCCCCTGGAAACATCCAGGACGACGTATATACACCAAGTACAGACATCTGGGACTTTGACACAAGAGGGACCCTTGACGATTTGTTGCCAGAACAAATACCACTGGAGTATATACCATCAGAAGAAGAGATGATCACATTATGCGCTGTCTCGGAGTCAACACCAATAGAATCTCCATTTAAAGAAGATTCCCTGGCTCAACTCATCACTAAACTTGGCATAGACGTGGTCGAAGACAATGAGGAAGAAGCGCCAGGACGCCCTGCACCCTTGGAAGGCAATCGGGATTCGGATTCTCCAGACGAGATAGGCGAGGAATGGAATCTGAAATCTCCTGGACCTATCTTTAAACTATCGATACCTCTATTATGGTACCCGGAGGACTTGGACATGCCAAGACAAGGTCAACTTACCTAATCCAGCTTAGCAGTAGAAGCCATTAGACCAATATACATCAGAGACCGATGGATGTTCTGGAGTCTAAAGGAAGGTATAGTTTTACCACGCCCAGTCAAAGCACCATTTATCTTCCAGAAAACCAGAGCGAGCATCATGATGGACGAGGTAATATAAGACTGGCTTAGGAATGGCCCTCTGACGGCAGAGCCATGCACATGCGCGTTTCAGCTATGCCTGATATATAAGAGGAATAACGGAGCCAACGTCATCCAAGACTTCTTGGAATGGAAGCCTTACATTCATGCTCCAGCCTTCAGTTTGACATCGGTGGAAGCAGCTATGCGGCATATTCCAAAAGGCTCATGGATGATAAAAACGGACCTCAAGAGAGGATTCTTTAAGATACCGGTATCACCAGACACACGACGATTTTACGGCGTCTACTACAAGGGCTCCAAGTACTGCTGTACGTGAATGCCGATGGGGCAGCACTGTCTCGATACAAAATGCAAGCCATCATACAAGAGGCAACGTGAGCCATCAAGGATTGGATCCCAGGAATGGAAGAAATTGTTTACCTGGATGACCTCCTTTTCTACGCTCACAGCCCGGAACTTCTGGAGGTCGTCCTGGCCCTTCTGAAGGAGATGGGCCTAACAATCAACAGGGAGAAATCAAGTCTGGAACCCCGTCAAATCATAGACTACCTTGGCTTCACTGTTGAGAGCGTGCAACAAACATTTACCATCACAGTGAAGGCATAAGATAAGGTCCCGGAAATATCCCAGAAAGATCGGGAGCGTGTGGCAGGCTTCATCTCGTGGCTGGCCTTTAACTTGAAATGGCCAGCCTATGCCACAGCTCAAATATTCCGGGGATCCGGGGCGTGGGCGCTGCGATTTCTACAAAACCGCTCCTGGACCACCTGTACTTAGGGAGAAT
This sequence comes from Timema poppense, assembly GCA_902141375.1. Taxonomy (NCBI): domain Eukaryota; kingdom Metazoa; phylum Arthropoda; class Insecta; order Phasmatodea; family Timematidae; genus Timema; species Timema poppense. The sequence continues at coordinate 22,422 of CABFOV010004410.1, read as the reverse complement.
CACCATATGCACCATCAGCAACAGCATACTCGGATGCTACACCTAGGTCAGTCACTATCTGGCTTCATGATTCGACCACCACAAGCCTGGGTGGAACATCTAGAGGAACCAATGGAAATTAACAGAGCTGAGTTAGTGGCTGCACTCCAGACCCTGCAGTGGATGAAGCAAAACTACCCGGGACACCGGCTGCAGTTAGGGACTGACAACACAGCGATGCTCCATAATTTAACAACGGGAAGAGGATGGTGTTTTTCAGACCCGCACATCGCGATCTTGCACGCAAAGATCTTCCACCAACTACGGGACACGGAGGAGACAATCTTTTGGGTACCGAGCGAGCTCGATCCGGCCGACTCAACCTCCAGGAGAGAGATGGCAGACTTCCTTAGGCTTAATGATGAGAATATTGTGTTAAGAAATGTATTTGAATTATGGTAAACTAATAATAAAGTAATGGGCTCCAATTATCCAATGTAATAGAGTTATTACATATAAGTAAGTCTCTCTAATTTTTTGTTATTTTTCCTTAAACCCCCTAAGAGAAATGTTTGTACAACAATGATCTGTCTCAATTTTTGACTCAATAGTTAATATTTAATATTTTTTATTGGTCAAAATTTATAAATGAGGAATTTAATAGCAATACTATGACATGAATATGAGCAACACCTAGTAAAATGTAGAAAATTTTAAACGGAGGTCGATATTTCAATACGAAGTGTAGACCCTTGTGGACTCAATATTGATCTTTTTATCAGTCAAAACATATAGATAAAGACATTAATTCTTTAAAAATAAAATTATAAAATTTAAAACTGGGACTCAAAACATGTTTTACATAATTATAGTGCAATTTATGCTTTGGTTTACTAGTGGATATTATCTCGTTTCACATGTATTACGATATTTGAGTAAATATATATATTTTTAAACAATAGAGTAAGAAATTCCGTGATGAGTTCCATACCCTTTTTTTCTCTAAATGTTCTACTAGTGTTGCCATGTCTGAGCAAAGTATTATTAGTAAATTATAATCAATCTATTTTTCTTTTGGTAAGAGGTATATTTCAAAACTTTATTCTGAACCTACTACTTTTTTTACTAAGCTAATTAAGCTATTGCTTATTGGCGTCCATAAAATTGGTGTATATTAATGACTTTAATGTGGATTTCAAGTGTTTTTCCATTTTATTTTATGTGGGAAATGTTTTGCCTGATTTTTTAAAAAAATATTTTGGGAACCTCTCTGTTCACATTTTATGAACCTTCATTTTGAGTATATTATTATTATTATTATTTCGGATTGCTTGAGTCGTCTCTAATACCTAACTGACATATTTCATTCTTATACCACAGAGAAATATAGTTTTTTTTACATTGTTTTAACTACGCTACCCCTTATTCACGAACCCAATTTTAGAAAATTTCAAGGAAAGTACAAAAAGTGTTGGGGATTGTGAAACATTTATAATCAGTGAATACAGACGCCAAGTGTACAAACAAGATAAGAAAGGTTATGTAAAAGCACATTCATCCATTGACGGACTCCTAGGTGATGTGTTCAAACTGCATAAATGTCGTGGTAAAGTTGCACTTCCCACAACTCCTGTGTATATTGGAAAGGTTCCTATTAACTGCAAAAAAAAAAAATTATCTCAGAAAATTTGTGCACTATGTTCCCGATGAACACAAGGAGTTCTACCCCTGATAGTGAATGAAAACTAGTGTTTCTATGTGCTATGTGGGAGCATTTTTTTTTTAATTTTGTCTGTTTAACGTAGGACAATGTTTTTGTTTTGCTTCTTTAATGTTTTTCAAAACACTTTATTATTCATATTCACTATTTGACTAAATATATGTCATAGATATTATTCTTATAATTATTTAATCAGTAAATAATAACGATTGTTACAAGGAATACCTTAATTTAAAATCAATACCACTTTTTAAATAAGTTGAGAAGTAAAAGGAAAACCTTTCAACTAATTAATTTATGTATAACGCTCCTATTTTATTTTTTAAATTGTAAAACAATATAGGGAAGTGTTAAGTTCATTTAGTGGTACAATCGGTTAATTGTAAGTTTTTATGTAGAATTATTACTTTCAGCAGTAATCAATTTTTCTCGTTTTTCCCAAAATTAAGTTGCATGGATTTATTTCGTATTTCATCTCATCCACTCAATTATATATGGGAGCAATTACATTTGTTGCGATATAGGGGTGTTGTTTAAGTTTGATATATTAAAGCCAGCACTATTCGTTTCCCACATGTGCATTTAGTAAGTACAGTACATAATATTTTGTCAGAAAAACACTTAATTTATGTAATACGTTATAATAATTTTTTGAAGTGTTTAACATAAATGCAAAATTTAAGGCAATTTTTTTTTTTTTTTAATATTCTAGTAACAGTTTGTTGAGGCTCTGGGATGTAAACAACTTTCGCCCTCTAAATGTGGGCCAGTAGAATATGGGCACCTTTAATTAAGTTAATTTGGCTTGTCGTAATAAACTATTACTGACCAAAAAAAATGCCTGTAACCCATTTCTTTAAAATTTAATTAAATATAATTAACGATGAAGGAGCCTATATGTGAAACCCATGTTTCATCATAATTGGTCAAAATTAATTATTCTTAAAACTTAAGGCCTAGTTTACGAAAAAAATGTGTTTTTAGAACATTTCTAAACCTCAGACACCAGATCTAAGTGTGATAAAAGAAGCGTAAAAACAACTCTAAAAATATGTTTTGGGTTTAAGATAAGTTTATGATTAACTTGCAGTTTGACCCGTTCATTACACGAAATCACACTTTTCTAGCTATTTTCAAAATTTATATTTTATACCACGACGAAAGGTAGATTTTTCTTATAAATTTGTAAATTTCTTCTCATCCTTATGTAAACAAACTCCACTCCCAACATCCTATTTTGTAATGTCCAATTTTAAAAATGTTGGGATTGGGGGTAGTCTATTTACAATCTCACCAAATCCTTACATTTATCACATGGATAGGTGGTTGACTAATAAAGTTTTGGCAATTTATAGCATTTGAACATTTCCCGTGTACCATCATTTTAAATCTAAAATGTTCAACCTCTTGGTTATTGTGTTTGCCCCATTACATTTATTAGAATGTTTCAATTTTCCACTGTCATAACACTTTTTTTTGTATATATTGAAGGGACCCTTTCCCATATCCTGGTCCTTCACGTTGATGTTTAATAATGTTCAGTCCTTCATTGAGATTGGGGATCGTCCTTACAATTGCCTGACAAATTTCAATCTTCTGCCACTCTGACAAGTAGTTTATTATTATTTTTGGAAATGTAGAGACCCCAATATCACCAGTCCCAGTTTAAAAAAATAAAATATTTAAAATTAATTAGTGATTATGAGTATTCCCTATAAATTCTTGGCAATTTATTATTCTATACTATTCCCCCTCCTATTTTACTTATATCACGAGGATTCATTTAAAGATTTGAGATTCTAAAACACGATAATTTTTATATATGTAAAAATAATTCGATATAATATTATTTCGGCACTTTATTGAGCTATTCGAATAGTTGACAATACACGTTTTATAATAATAAGTTTAACTTGATAATTTTACAAATTTATTAATTACTATTTCTGCCTTTGAAAATATTAAAATTAGTTAAATTATTAATTAGAAACATATACGTGCAGGTGAAAGGCATAGCCCAAATGAAAAATACTACCGGCAAAATTACGTAAAATAAAAATTATGAATGCGACTGGTGCATACATCCATATTCGAAAGAAGCTATCGCCCAAATTCCGTAATATAAATTGTACGTGTGAGCCCCTTAGTTCCCAAGTGGTATAATTAAAAAATTATCGATTTTGTATCCACACCAGAAATATATTCTGAAAGGTGGCTTTTATAAAGTAATCAAATGGTGTATGTCCTACTTTAAAATTAGGCCAGGAGCAGCACGAATTTAGTGTGGTTAACAAAACGGATGATGACGATGAGAAAAAAAGTTGTGTAAGTCTAGCACCGGCCAAAACCGACATAAAAATTGTCAAAGCACCAATGAAGTTTCTACAATGCCATAATAATAAAAGTCTTGCAGTTAAAGAAAAAAGTCTAGTCTAGGGACACACTTTCTTGCCCCATGACCGAAATTGGGGTTTAGTGGAGCTAAAGGGGGAAGACTTTCTATGTGCCAAATGACTAGTAGTTTTTTTTTTCTGATAGAAGACACAAAAAGTTCATTTTTTCAGATGAACAAGTCAGATTTCTTGTTTACAGCCACGTTGAAGAAAGTCATTACCAAGAGAAAAAAAGTAATGAACAATGTTATGTGAATCGTCTTCGAATACAGTGCCTGGGCTACGGAAGAGGACAACCCTTTCAAATTCTGTATAAAGATTCTCTTAGTGAGTTGAGTATTTAAAATTCCTTGATTTAACGCCGGGAAGGAGTGGACGGCCAATGTGCCTCGCAAACATTCAATAGAATTTGCTTTACCCAGAGGGAAGACAGGTGTTAGCACCCAAGAAAAAAGGCATTCTTGATTTAATGCGATTCATTCCTTCTGTGCACCATTATTACTTCCAGGGCATCAACTAAGGCTCTCCTATGGTTGAAAGAGAACCAGTGGCGCTCCGTGAGGAAGCCGGACAAGTTTTTGAGTCCAATAAGCATATCAACTTCACATAATGAGTACTAGAACATGATGGTTAGTAACAAATTTTATGAATTTATTAAAATTCAAATACTTGGATTAAATCGTAAAATAAAAATTATGAATGCGACTGGTGCATACATCCATATTCGAAAGAAGCTATCACCAAAATTCTGTAATATAAAATGTATGTGTGAGCCCCTTAGTTCCCAAGTGATGTAATTAAAAAATTATCGATTTTGTATCCACACCAGAAATATATTCTGAAAAGTGGCTTTTATTAAGTAATCAAATGGTGTATGTCCTACTTTAAAATTAGGCCAGGAGCAGCACGAGTTTAGTGTGGTTAACAAAACGGATGATGATGAGAAAAAAAGTGGTGTAAGTCTAGCACCGGCCAAAACCGACATAAAAATTGTCAAAGCACCAATGAAGTTTCTACAATGCCATAATAATAAAACTCTTGCAGTTAAAGAAAAAAAGTCTGGTCTAGGGACACACTTTCTTGCCCCATGACCGAAATTGGGGTTTAGTGGAGCTAAAGGGGGAAGAATTTCTATGTGCTTAATGACTAGTAGTTTGTTTGTTTTCTAATAGAAGAAACAAAAAGTTCATTTTTTCAGCTGAACAAGTCAGATTTCTTGTTTAAAGCCACGTTGAGGAAAGTCATTACCAAGAGGAAAAAAAGTAATGAACAATGTTATGTGAATCGTCTTCGAATACAGTGCCTGGGCTACGGAAGAGTACAACCCTTTCAATTTTTGTATAAAGATTCTCTTAGTGAGTTGAATATTTAAAATTCCTTGATTTAACGCCAGGAAGGAGTGGACGGCCAATGTGCCTCGCAAACATTCAATAGAATTTGATTTATCCAGAGGGAAGACAGGTGTCAGCACCCAAGAAAAAAGGCATTCTTGATTTAATGCGATTCATTCCTTTTGTGCACCATTCTTTCTTCCAGGGCATCAACGAAGGCTCTCCTATGGTTGAAAGAGAACCAGTGGCGCTCCGTGAGGAAGCCGGACAAGTTTAGTGAGTCCAATAAGCATATCAACTTTACATAATGAGTACTAGAACATGATGGTTAGTAACAAATTTTATGAATTTATTAAAATTCAAATGCTTTGATTAAAATTATTTAAAAAATTTAACATTATATTTTAGAAAAGTATAAACATTATTAGAGAGAAAGCCTACCATAAATTACAATAAAAATATTATACCAAAGATATTTAAAATTAATACAAAGTTACTTTTGTATTAGTTTTTTTTAAATATATAATACATTTCTGTTATAAAATTGTTCAGGATGTTGAAAAATCTGATCCAGTAGGGCCTTTAGTTATTGTTAATTTAAAGGCACTATAGCTATCGTTTTTAAAGAAAAAGTTTTATAATAAATATTTACTTTTGATGTTTAATTTGAGTACCCACTTTAGATTTTACTCAACGTAAGTTTTTTTGTGTCTATAAAATTGACATGCATTGATGTAGCAATGTATGTATTCTGTCAATAAATAAATTTGTAATTAGTTTTGTTAACATTAGCCCAAAACAACAACTATGATTGTAATTTATTTACTGATTAGTATTTATATCTTTATATTTCATTATTGTAGTATACATTTCATTATTGTTTACTTAATTAAGAATTATTATATTTATTCATGAATAATTTATATAATTATCACTTTTTTCTGTCTACCACCTTTTATTTCATTATTGATGTTTTGTAAGGGTCCTACAATTGCTCTCTCGTTGTTTTAACGCGCGTTTATTATTTAGTTCGCAAAGTGTCTCTCTTTAGTGTGTACATGCGTCACCACAGCGGCTCAACTTCTCAGTTTCTCTTCATGTTTTTCACTTTCTTTCGTTAATTAAAATAAACCCATTCTCATCATAACTTGTGTAAATGTACGTCTGATCAGAATTCACCAAGATCATCCCATCACAACCCCAGTTAGGCCTACTTGGTTTACTGCCTTGCCGGATCTTCAGCAACAGGTAGGATCTCACCATGTCTACTTACGCACACATCAAATGATTAATTCTCTCTCTCAATCAAATTAAAAACATTGGTCCTCCTACCATGGATGTTTCTAAATACATAAGCTAATCAATTAAATTATTTTATTTAGCTAACATTCGTACCACGCTATTGTGTTAAAGTCCGTTCATATAAACAATAATAAAAATAAGATAAATTTGAAAATTTTCCTCTCAAGATAACCAAATAAAACTAATGTTAAAATAATTGCTTTGGAAAAAAAATCAAATTGTGTAGAATATCAGAAAACCCTCGTTTGTGAATCTCCGTCAAGAAAGACCGTCATTTAATAACTTGCTATTGGCGAAACTGATATTCTATTGTTAATGTGCCGCTTAAATAATAACTTGATTGAATTAAATTGTAAGCTGTGAATTAAACCTTCAATATTAATTGTAATATATGCGCGGTTAAATTTATTTATATTTTAATATGTTTTGTTTTTGAAAATAATATCACTCCGCCAAACATTCATTGTGAGTTGTTTTGGAATGTTTCTTATTTACTTTTGTAGTTACTCTCCCCCCCATTTTTCTTTCGCTAGTTACACTAAGCTCAAGGTTGCGTTCAAATCACCCTCTTCTCAGAACAATGAGTTCCTATTATTGTGTATGGACAGTTTCAAATGACATGTGCTCTCTTTCTTTTTTCTCTATATTGTGTTTGTTCCAAAGTGAATATTATTTACAAATAAATATATGCACAAGCAAACTTATTATTATTAATATTATTAAAATAATTCAAGATGAAGTACTCAAGCATTGTGCATCAAGCAGAACAAATTAAATCAAGATTTACCAAAATACAGGATCAATAAAACATTATTTCTCGATGTGAAACGTTAAACCCAATTCAAGTACAAAATAGTACAACTCTTCGTGCGGAATCAAGTGCTTAAGAGGCATAATTTGATGCATCTTTGTCTAAATTAAACAATGTCCCAACCCACACTCAAGTATATGAGCCAGAAAAATAGACACATTTCAGATAATAATTAAAGATTTAAATGTTGATATCCAATGTACTGTCAGCTTGCTAGTCCCTCCTTTATTGGTTTCCACTAAATGAATAAACAAAATCAAATCACTCTGTTGCGTCCAATATTAATATGCCCAAAATTAATTTAAATTAATTCTCTAGTAAGCCCACACAATGATTAACATATTCAAGTCTCTATGAGGCCACAATTCACAATAACACGTCTCTGACAGAGGTCGAGAAATTTTAGTAACTCTTAAGTTCACTAACATCCGAACCACTAAACATAATAAAGTCACTTCCCCTCACTGAAGAAAACTACACAGTTGCTTGGAATTTGCTCAATAAGAGATACCACAACATCCGATATTTAATTAATCTACACACTGACTATTTAATTGATCTACACAATAGTGAACAAGCGACTGTAAAAACTCTTCGCTCCTTCTTATTAACTTATAATGAGCACTCACAAATATTATCCACACTTAACCAAAAGGCTTACGAGGAAAACATAATTTTTTCAAAAATTTTGATGCGTAAAATTCCTCAAGAGCTCAGAAATAAATTCGAAAGTATTCGCGCTGACATACAGGTTCTACCAACTGTCAGTGTAATAATATTTTTTTTTTGAAAACTGAGTGTACACACCTAGAGGCGGCCAATCCATCGCATAAACTGTCACCAAAACCAACGGTAATTCCAACACACTCATTTTCCCACCCATTAGCACCCAGACCAACTAGGATGGTTCTTTTATCAGAAAATATATGTTCAAATAATCACTGCTCGTTTTGCAAACAGCCAGAGCATAATATTTATAAATGCACAGATTTTCAATCTTTAACTCCACAGAAAAGATTTGCATTTATTAAATCAAATAGATTCTGTGTTAATTGCCTAGGTACTTCCCATCGTATCATAAACTGTCAGTCAAAACATATGTGTCAACAAAGCAATAAACCTCATCCGACATTGTTGCATCTTTCTCCTCAATCAACAGATGCAACACAAACAACTGTCTCAAACAACAGTTGACAATTACAAAGATCTCACACAGAAACGCTGATAAACCATCGTGGTACTTTTCACACAGACTTATTCACAGCTGACCGATTCCGGTCCAACTAGACCTTTTGTTGGTCTGTCTTCAACAACTCATAATATTGTACTCCTAGCCTACACCCTCTGTCAAAACACAAATTGTGCGTGTGATATTGGACTCGGCGAGTCAATCCACGCTGAACACTGAACATTGTGCACAGTTGCTGGGCATAAAACGTAACTGCCTCAAACCTAGTAATGTTCAGGGGTTATCATTAATTAAATTTATTAAATATTTTCACGTGTGGTGGTGTACCATTGGCACACGCTCACTCAGTTATGATAATAACATCAAATATGCCGCAAACTCGCATCTCACTTGACGTAATGAAAAAAAATAAACGTTTTGTTCTTGCTGACCCTACGTTTAATGAGAGTGGTTCTATTCAAATACTAATTGGTGCTGACCTCTTCACTCAAACACTCACTGGTGATCTCTATCCACTTGGAAAAGACATACCTATAGCTCTAGGAACTATATTCGGCTTCGTAGTCATGGGAAGCGCTCCCTCTGTTAGTGAAGATAACAACCAGCTAGCTTCATCTAATCTTATTACGTTATTTTCAACCACTGATATTGACCTGCACAACTCACTTCAACATTTATGGAAATTAGAGGAATCACCTCTTTCGAAGGTGAATACGCGAGATGAGGAAATATGTGAAAATCAATTTCACAACACGCACGCTAGGGACAGCACTGGTCGATACGTGCTTCGACTTCCATTCAAGGAACCTAGGCCATCTCTTGTTGATTCATCTTATAAAGCAAAACGGCATTTTAACGCCCTTGAAAATAAATTAAATTCTCAACCATCTCTCAAGAAATAATATGGTGAGTTCATGAATGATTATCATAAATCTGGACATAGGAAATTATTCACCCACACACTCCAAAATAATTCCCAACATTACTTTCTACCTCACTATGGCGTGCATAAAGAAACAAGTTCTACCACTAAGCTGCGTGTAGTATTTGACGCAAGTGCCAAATGCACATCTGGCCTTTCATTAAATGATATACTTCATTCAGGGGCGAAACTCCAAAATGATATTTGCGATATTCCTTTAAACTTCAGACGTCATAAAATTGTTTTTAGTGCAGACATTCACCAAATGTACAGAAAGATTAAAGTACATCGTGACGACCAAAATTATTGATTGATATTTTGGCGCGAAAATCCTAATTTACCTCTCAAAGTGTACCAACTTACCACTGTCACATATGGTGTAACTAGCTCCCCTTATATTTCAATTCGGACTCTACATTAACTTGTTGAGGATGAAGGTCGGGCCTTTCCCAGCACATCCCAACTGCTACAAACCCAAACATTTGTCGATGATATTATCATTGGCACTGATAACTTAGAAGATACACTCTCTCTTCATCAAGAGCTCACAGAGCTGTTAAGAGAAGGTGGGTTTGAATTGCGCAAATGGTCCGGAAACTCACACCAGGTATTGAGCGCTCTACCTCAGGAGCATCGTGAGACCCCACTTTACTTTCGTACTCCTGAACAACCCCTCTATAGCATCCTCGGTCTCAAATGGAAGCCTGACAGTGATGCATTTTCGTATAAGATTGATATAGTTCAACAAATCCCGACTAAACGTTCAGTACTCTCCACTATAGCTCAAATTTACGACCCGTGTGGTTGGTTGACACCAGTAGTATTCTGGGACAAATCATTGATGCAACTTCTATGGACATTAGGACTATCTTAGGACGAACCTCTACCCGCAAATATTTCTGCAAAATGGGTAAGGTTTCTGGAAGAGCTCACAGCCTTAGAAAACCTCAGCATACCTCGGTACCTCTCTTTCTACTCCACTGTAGATGTACAATTACATGGATTCTCAGATACATCTGAGAAAGGTTATCCAGCAGCCATCTATCTCAGATGTGTGATTCAAAACTCCGAAGTGAAAGAAAATTTACTTATTGCAAAATCTCTTGTCGCCCCTCTGAACGGATTTCGTTACCCCGTCTTTAATTTTGTGGAGCTCATTTACTTTCAAAATTAATGCAATACTGTAGAAGCATCATTATCATCTCATTACCACATAAATTAAGTTACCGCTTGGACAGACTCTACCATCGTACTTGCATGGATACACACTCCACCACACCATCTCAAGGTATGCGTTGCTAATCGGGTTTTTCAGATACAAGAGATGACCCCTTCAGAAGTATGGGCTCATGTCCCTACCAATAAAAATCCAAATGATGTGGCCTCCCGTGGTGTATCACCTCCCCTGCTCTGTAACCACCCTTTGTTGTGGACAGGCCCACCTTGGTTAGCAGCATCCAGCACACAGTGGAACCCACTTTACTTTTCATCTTCAGAATCACACACTCTCCTAGAGACGAAACCCCAACCATTAAACATACTTATCTCGACACACAAAGAAGTCTGGGATTTACTATTTCGATTTTCATCGTGGTTCATTTTACATAGAGATGTTGCCTATATACTACGATTCATCTGTAAACTTATAAAAGAAGACATTTGTTCTGGGCCTCTCACTCCTAAAGAGCTAGAAAAGGCCACCATTTTAATTGTGAAATTAATCCAAACCAATCAATTCGAGGAAGATATCAATATCCTCAAACTCGGCAAAAGTTGTAAACCACGATTACAGCGTTTAGCACCATTTCTGGATTCTGAGGGATTATTCCGTGTTGTAGGTAGACTCAAACAATCACAGTTGCCATACTCAGCTAAACACCCCATACCTTTACCCAAAAAACATCATTATACCTGTATGATTATATATTATTATCACCACAAGCACCTACATGCAGGCCCACAACTGTTGCAAGCCATAATATCCCAAGTCTATTCGATTATCTCGGCTAGGCGTATTATCAGATCTCGCATTTTTAAATGCATAAGATGTTTCCGATGCAAGCCAACCAACACAGCCCCCTTAATGGTAGATCTACCTGAAGCTCGTATCAATGCCTCACGGCCTTTTCTTAAAACAGGGGTGGATTATGCAGGCCCTTTCACAATTAAGTTACACATATGACAACGATAGCAACCGATAAAGGCATACCTGTGTGTATTTATTTTTTCACCACCAAAGCTGTACATCTTGAAGTTGCAACAGATCTCTCTACAAACGCATTCATTGCTGCGCTAACTCGCTTCGTGTATCGTCGTGGGTTATGCTCAGACATTTATTCTGACTGTGAATTGAAGAAAATAAGAACAGCATTACTTAAAGAAAAGAAGAATAAAGATCAACTTGACCGATTCACCTCAGAAAATGGGATCAAGTTTCACTTCCTACCCCCTGCCTCGCCACGCCAAGGTGGACTCTGGTAAAGCGCTTTTAAGAGTGCTAAACACCACCTAACCAGAGTTATTGGCAGCCAAATATTGAAATTGGAAGATTTTATTGCACTTACCACCAAAATTGAAGCTATGCTCAACTCCCGCCCCCTTACACCCTTGTCTTCAGATCCGTCAGAGATTCATGCACTCACCCCGGGACATTTTCTCATTGGAAACTCAATCACGGCTCTCCCTGAGTCGCCACTAGAAGAAATTCCTCTCAATCGTCTCAAGAGATGGCAGATAAATCAGGCCCTTTCACAACAATTTTGGTCAAGATAGCACCGGAAGTATCTCCATATTTTACAACAACGAATCAAGTGGAATACTCAAAATGATAACTTAAAGAATGGAGACCTTGTAGTAATCCATGATTCGGGTTCACCATCGCCCTCCCTCCCCCCACCTTGCTTGGCCTCTTGGGCAAATAGTTTCAACGTCTCCTGGTCCTGACTGCGTGGTACGAGTAGTAATTCTACGTACATCAATAGGATCCCTTACTCGGCCTGCTGTAAAAGTTTTCACTTTATCTAGTAATTAGGTCTCATTGTGTTTTGTGTATCTTCCTTATTCTTGAACCTAAATGGTTCAACGGGTGGAGGATGTTTAGTATTTATTTCTTTATATTTTATTATTTTAGTATAGATTTCATTATTGTTTACTTAATTAAGAATTCTTATATTTATTCATGAATAATTTATATAATTATCACTTTTTTCTGTCTACTGCCCTTTCTTTCATTAACTATGTATAGTAAGGGTGATACAATTGCTCTCTAATTTTTTTACGCATGTTTATTAATTGGTTCGCAAAGTGTTTCTCTTAAAGGTAGACGTGCGTCACCACCGCGGCTCAACTTCTCAGTTTCTCTTCATGTTTTTCACTTTCTTTCGTTAATTAAAATAAACCCATTCTCATCCTAACTTGTGTAAATGTACGTCTGATCATAATTCACCAAGATCATCCCATCCCAATCCCAGGTAGACCTACTTGGTTTACTGCTTTGCCAGACCTTCAGCATCAGGTAGGATCTCACCATGTCTACTTACGCACACATCAAAATGATTAATTCTCTATCTCAATCAAATTAAAACCATTTACCATATGAATTTTTAATGGTGTATAAGGATAAAAAAATATATATAAAGAAACTAATATTTTTCATAACATTAAAATTTTTATGCAGAATTGTTTTAAGTTTAAAAAGTTTTATACTTTTTTTAGATTTGGTAATAAATACTATTATAGTAGTTCATGAAAATGTAACGAATATTTTATTTAATCTCAGAAAAGATGATATATACTTTTTTTTTTGCGAATTGAGAATTTAAATTTAATTAATTAATTAGTATCACAAGGAAGAAAAAAATGATATAAAATATTCTTTTCATAAAAATTTGTATATTTTTTTAGTATAGTATTAATAAACCAAGATTTTTTTATTTTTCTAAAATTTTGAGTAAGTCTATACGCAAAACATTAATTTCCCAAAACAAATCGACTTACACCAGTTGGAAACTAATGGGCTCATATGTGAGTGGGCTATATAACCAAATTAAAATATACCTCTTTTTCGAATGCCGTAATATAAAAAGTATGGTTGTGGGTGCCACATACACCCGTATACGAAGTCAACTCTGGTGACGATTACAGTTATCCCCCTTTCTAGAAAACTCCTCGGTTACCAACAGGGAATTGACCCAAAGGCTGTGCTCACTATTCCACGATACCGGTTGAGTCGTTAATAATATTCGTGTAAGTAATAGTTTAAAAATAAAATCACGCATTGTGGTGGCCGCTTGATCTAAGGTGATACCCTAGCAGTTGAAAGGATGGTCGTTGACTGGGAGATCGATGTTCAAATATCAGTCAGGTGTAATGAAGCTGTTTTTTCTATAATGGTTTTCCATTTTTCCACCAAATAAATATGGGTAAACAACCTCTAAACAAAATCCTTCCTAATCCCTAAAAAATTGGCATAGTTATTAAATAAGATTATAGCCGGAATAATACTAAGTCGCAGTGATAAAAAACACAGTGTTAAAATAAAAAATGGAAAATATTTAACACATAACCTTTGAATATATGTCAACTAGTTGTGGATTTAAAAACTGGGTGCAATAACTATGATCTATCATTGATCAACAGATATGTATTTGTCAATTACGCCAATCTCATGGGTTTTTTTAGTGAATCTAGGATAAGCTACTATAATGTTTCATTTCCCAATCAAGACTAAGCTGAAGGTTGAGATATTGCTAAATATTCAATGTATTTCCAGTTAGAAAAAAAGTTGACATTTAAAAATCATGATAAGATGTTTACAAAACCTTAGGTAAGTGATGATGCAGAACAAGATATATTTTTATATATAAGTATAACTGAACGTTAAACAAGTTATATTGATTGAATTAGTTTTTATGAGTTCATTAATAAATAACCCAATAAAGCTTGTTGAATAAATAATTCAATCGAACTAATTTAACATGTTAGGTGAGTAAATTGTATTTTATATTAATATTATTAAGGTATGTAACAGAATATACTTTATTTAGTTACTTAATTATTGTATTACTTTATTATATATTTTTTGTTAAATTATGTTTTAATTTATTTACCCTTATTGGAATTAATTGAAACTTTTTTTTTTTTACATTTTAATTAATAAGAAATTTCATAGATGTAATTCATAAGGTGGTATTTTATTTGTTTTATTTTCAATTAAATTTAATTATGTAAAAATTATTTGAATGTTCTTTGTGCATCCTATATTATTAACCCTTAATTCTATAAGCATATTTTAAGTTACCCCAATTTTCGACGAGGAAAATGAGAAATTACTGGGATTTGAACTATAGCTATCACAGTTAGTCTAGTATTTTGCGAGTGTGGTATCTTTTGAAAACCAAATATTTAATGCAACTTTTAAACTAAATTAATTAAATTGAATTTAATGAACTTATATATGCTATCATTTAAATGCCTTATTTAATCATTTCAACACCATATTACTAACAACCTAATCTAAGGTTTAGTTATTTGTAGTTTATATTAAAAGATTTACATACAGAAGGGATGGGAAAAATCATAGTTTTAAAAAACAATTTGAGAAACTCCTAGTGTATTCTATCAATATTCTAACCTAGATTTCTCCCGTCTCCCACATCACATTTTCATTGATAAAAATCAATTATATTAATTAATAATTAATTTCTGGTCTATTTTTGCAAAGATGTTCTTTCTGAAACTACTTTAATATCACATGTCTGAATTTTTAAATATACATATATATTTTAAAATATTATATATGTAACTATGCATGTATAAATATACATTTTATATACATATACTTATATAAATATATAGAGCTATATACAGTTAGAGTAAATCTATATAATTATATAAATATCATAAGCCTAGGCTTTTAAAATTTCCTTTTATTCTTTTGCTGCGCTGAATCTCTTTACTTGTCCTCTTTATTATTTTACTACACTGACAGGAAGATATAAGTCGGAAGATTAGCTCAGATGAGAGGATAGAAATATAATGAACCTAAAATATATATTATATGAAGAAATTAAGTAGATAGAACTAGTTCAGTATATGGATGAGTGGCGTATTTTTGTTAGTGCAGTAAATAACTTTTGCATTATTAATGACATAGAATATAAAATAGATTTTACAGCATTAAGAGTAAGTTTAAAGGAAATGTACCAACACTTTCGTGGAGTGAAGTGAGAATCAATTTAAGAGAAGCTACCCTTGGTACACTCAGCCTGTAGTAGAGCCGAGAATTCTTGGTCACGAAAAACAAGGCCAAATAATCTTTAAGTTTATTTCATGT
Source organism: Timema poppense (assembly GCA_902141375.1). NCBI lineage: Eukaryota > Metazoa > Arthropoda > Insecta > Phasmatodea > Timematidae > Timema > Timema poppense. The sequence goes on along the minus strand of CABFOV010004410.1, from coordinate 6,441 downwards.
GGCCAACTATGAATATATATTAGGACCTGCCAAGTAATTTAAATAAAGTACAACATATTCTGGAATAATTTTTAAACCTGAGATATATTAATTGAACTTTAATAATCCATGACTGAATATATTAACATAATAACCAGATTCAGTCGCAAAATGTTCTAAGACGTCACTCTCATGTTAGATTGGCCGGATGAAGATGGAGGTATTAAGGTTATAATCCCAGTCAGGTCTAATGAGAGTGTCCCACCCCCCCAAAAAAATCTAACTCTATTTTCACGCAAGTGCGAGTATATAACATCTTAAATGAATCCTTCCTTGTCCCCACCCCATTAGAGTAATTTATCATACAGGTATATATCTTGAATAATTAAAAAACAGGTAGTGTTACATTTGAAATATATTGATCTGAATAACTACTACACTGAGATTAGTAGAGACTTTGATTAAATCAAATCAATAGTGCTCAAGGTGAACGAGATGGGGCTATGTGTTTTCAAAGCCAATGCCAAAAGAGATATATTTTCGGAGAAAACAAATGATGAATAACACGTAAACAGAAGTTTTAATTAGATTACTCTTATCTGTTTTTACAATATTAACACTAAGATATTTATCTAAGAAAGTTTTGTTTATAAAGAACCTAATGCAATCTATCTTGTTTATAATCCCTCAAGATTGATGGAGTCAGTATTAGTAATAAATATCCAAGGTACAGTACATAATGTGTAACGAATGTTGAGATATGTAAGGCTGTGTTTAAGTCCATTCAAGAGTTTAGTTGGTTGAACATTGATTTATAATTTTGCTCTGAATAAATCAAGTTTTTATAGCATTGACGAGTTATTGTCTTTAGTGGACCACATCTGACTACCCGTCATGCCAATTCGCATTAAGCTATACTAATAGTACAGGAATGATCATTGTAAATTCTGCAGGAAGTATATCACCATTTCCATGGCTAGTAATCAAGAAATAAATAATGAAAAAATTCACCAAATATATTCATCCAGTATTAAAACCATGACTTTCCCGTCAGTGGCAAAATATACCAGAACAATCGTGATTCTCTATTCCACGTGACCCCGGATCCAGGATTTTAAGAAGTGAGACCAATAGATTTTGATCCACACATTCTACCATCATATATTAACCATAATCCAACAATTTAATAATAAATATCAACATATTTATTTATATTATTAAAGTAAAATGTGATTTTAATTTTAAAAAACTAAAATAAAATTAAACTGTCAAAAGTTATAAATCTGTGTTAAGATATGACTAAAATCTTAATCAAAACTATATGCTTTGTGCTTATTTTAAATATAATAATCACTTTGGTCCATAATTCATATAATTTTCTAAAATTTGAAATATATAAAAGAAGATTAATTTAAAAGTTGGATAAACCAACTCGTCTCACATTGGTGAACACGCGTGTTATTACAAGGACATAGTGTCTGATCTGTCAGTAATGGAGATGTCGGAGCTTTAATTCTGAGAAAGTATTTAGGATGGGTTTTACTGAGATAATATTCCTAAATCCACCCACAGAAACACAAGTACAATAGTTAGCCTAACCTATTTTCTAACTTTCCAAGCTCACTTCATTAGTGTAATTATGCGTAAATCAAGGATAAAATGTAATGCTAGATGCAATATATATATATATGGACATGTAACCACAGACACTCACTTCAGCGGCCGCGTGGTCTAACCTACTACTATTGCAGTAGATTAGACTGCTGATGATGGGGATATGGAGGTTTGAATCTCGTTCGGGTGTACTGAGGCTGCTTTTTTTTTCGAGATGGTTTTAAACTCTCTTCACCCAAATTTGGGTATACTTCCTTCAAATTTAACCTTTATAATCCCTAAAATCATCAGTGTAATTAGTACATAAGCGTATAACACAAACGGAAGGTAGAACCTGATAATAAAATAAATTTCTGTAGAAGTATATTAAGTACCAGAACAAAGATTACTTGGAATTATATTTTTTTATTTTTAACCGCTATACTAATTTCAGAAGCCCACTGCTGAATGGATGAAGTTAATGGTCCCGCACGTTACTTATATTGGACCTTATGTGCATGTTTTTTCTCCATTATAGATTTGGAAATAATTTGAATCACTAATATATTCAACATTAGATACTGATAGTGAACCAATTGTTATTCAGCAGTGCATCTTACTATCCCGCTTAGGTTATACGTCTATATTGTACTAATTGCCCTAATAGCTTAGGGCAGGCCTTATTAAACTGGGGTTACGTAACTGTACGTTGGGGTCACAAAAAATTTGGCAGCAGTAAAAGATTTCTGAATGCACGTCGCTCAATGTCCAAAAATTAATTAATGAATCCGAGGTGTTTCTGACAGAAGTTGCCCGTGTTGAATCGCGCGACTTTACTGCACCCTTGGTCCTGAACACACAATAGATTATAACATATTTATGTTAAGAGATACAGTTTTAAGCTTTACTTAAAAACGTTAGCATGTGGAAGAATATGGTGGAAAGTGAGTCGTTAGAAATGTTAACAGCTAGAGATAATTTTGTAATTGAAAAAAAAAAACCTTCCCAAATTTTTTATTGTTTGAGCTATAATTGCTCATCTAAACTCGCAGGAGGCACACTTTCAAAAATATTTCTCTTAAAATAATGTTTACTCCAAGAAAATAGGTTGGGTTCACAAACATGAATCAATTGAAATAAAAAATGCCAGGTATCCGCCATTCAATTTTCAAGAAGTATTTTCAGAATTATTAAGCTACACAGGTTAAAACCATGTGTTTCCTCAAAAAAAGTTAAATTAAATTTGTCTTGGGAGTAGAACAGAATTTACAACATTTTCTGAGATAGCTTAAACATAATTCGGGCATTTACGTATTTGTGCGAGACGACTTTATCAGCATTGACGATTATAAAATCAAAATATTGATCAAATCTGAAAAACGTTGAAAATGCTCTACGTCCTGCAGTGTCAAATATTCAGCAGAGATTTAATTATTTTCTTAAAAATAAACTAGAAAATCCATCTCATTACCATGGAAATTTTCTTTCGTGTTTAATAAATGGTATAATAATATTTATACCAAAGAATTATTTTAAAATATATTTCTTTATGATTTATAATAAGTATAATATGTTAGATTTGTATAGATCTAGCTAGTTTATATACCTTTATACCCGGGATTGTGTAAGAATTTTTCGGGTGAAAAGGTGTCAAAATTGGAAAAGGTTTAAAGAGCTCGGCTTTAGGGAATGGAAAAGTTTTATTTAGAGGATATGTACCCGTATTTACTAGACAAAAGAGTGAACAATAATTTTGGATAAAAACACTCTCGATACACCCAACTGAGATTAGAACCTTGATAGTCCCATCATTGGCATTCAAGCCTACTGAAGAGTAGAGCGTTAAGCCACATGGCCACCAAAGAGGGTGTGAACTAATGTTGAATACATTTTTAACAGCTCTAACCAGTGCGCATAATGTAATTATAATTGAATTTTTTTAGGCTCTCCCAAAATACTAAATCTAAATTTAACCTACCTATGCTAGAATAGGACCAACTTCAGTTTAATATGTTTAATGGTTTTGGATCTAGATACACCAATGATTATGTGGAGTATTGTGTCAAGTATCTGACACATAATTTTTATAAATATCCAAGATCTAGATCTAAATTTACCCTAAAAGCGTAGACCTATAATATTCTTTGTTTCTTAGTTTTAAACCCACTCTGAAGATAATTTAAATGTCATATTCATAGGATAATCGGTTAATCGCTGACCCCACCAGAGTTTAAGCTAAGCACACAAGAATTCAATATCAAAATTTATGATACTTATTTTTCCCCCAAAGTGAAAACCTTGAAGAGATTTCTAATTATCTTGGTATTGTAGCTACCCACACCAATGTTAAAGTGATATAAGGAGTCATTCTTAAATTACATCTTAATGAATAAAAGTAGCATTATTGTACGCATATAAAGACATATTTAATTGAGTCAACTATGCCATCTTCCAAGATTTATTAGTTTAGGAGATACTCTCACTAATAATCATATGTACTTAAGTAGATATCTTAAAAAAGTTTGCGGTAGTTTGCTGAATATATTTGATAGTGTCTTGAATTGTGATATTCACTATAAAAATCTGTTTTAAGATAGCTTATAAAATAACATAATTATCAAAGTTTTATTAAATTGAGTAATTATTCATTGAAATATTTTATAATGTAATTTAAAAATAGTTATACGGTGCCATAACTGAGGTGTCGTCAGTAAAGTTTCCAAATATGTTTAGCATTATGTTTACAGGGCTAAAATATAATCAAATACAAATAATAAGATTATTTCATTGATATAAAAATAAATGTTTTATATTGTAATTTAAAAGAAGAACTATCATTTTAATTCCTTTACTAACTAAAAAGTTTAAGAACACATTTATAATATTTTTATGACAGTATAATTACATATTACTATAAAGCTTTGAGGACATTTAAATCTAAAAATTTACCAGCATATCCAAAGTTCACCTATATATTTCAAACGTTTACACCCAATATTTTAAGGGTCAGGAATTACCGGTACATTTTAGAATTAAATAGTCTTCAAAATTAAACAATAACATTGCACTTTATATATACATTTATAAGAAATAACAATAATTTATGGTACTAAATGACAAAATATTAACATTATATTTTAATCGTAGTTGACTAAAGTAACTAGTTATATAAATATGAATTATGATGTTAATCCATGTAAAAATTGTAATTACAATTTAATGAATGATGGATTAAGATACAGTGTAGAAACACTCATCAATAATATATAAACTAGATTCCTTCACAATCACATAACTAACATTATTGTACATTGTATCAACACTCTTTTATTGTTCTTTACAATGGCATTAGGTAAAATTAAATTTAATTAATAATATATTCTTATTTATGATATAAAAAATTGACATGTTTTTTTTTATTTTTAAACAGCAGGTGAAATTATTGGAACTGGAATAATAGCATGGTTGATTCTAATATGTTATGGAGACGTACCAAACTGCCCATCAATTGGAATTTGCCCATATCCAGATCCAGTAGAATACACAGTTCACCTGGCACACAAAACAGACTGCAAATTGTTTTGTCGATGTGATAAAGGTGTAGCTAAAATATATTTCTGTCCAGATGGCTTACATTTTAATCCAGTTCTGCAGATTTGTGATTTGCCAGAAAGTGCCGGATGTACTTCTTCAGGAAAAAACCTTTCCATTACTTCACCAGACGAGATGGAAACAAGCACAAAAAAATATGTTACTCAGCCTCCATTTAACAAAACAATAGAAATACAAAATCAGCACTGTCCAGCTAAAGGATTTTGCCCATTTCCTGATCCATATAATCATACTCTTCTTCCCCATTATTCTAATTGCAGTTTGTTTTGTCAATGTTTTTTGGGAACTCCAAGATTAAAAACTTGTCCAAATGGATTGCATTTTAATGCAAAATTACAAATATGTGATTGGCCATGTCATGCTGGATGTGAGGATGAAAACACAGGCACATCTCCCTTGACATCCAAAACCACTGATATCACAAGAACATCACTAATATATGAATCTACATCAATTTCAACAAAACCAGAAGAAGAGTGCCCCACGTTTGGAACATGTCCATTTCCAGACCCTTTAGCTCATACCGTTCATCTTCCTCATCTAACAGACTGCACTCTCTTTTGCCGATGTGATCATGGAAAGCCAAAACTTGATCGATGTCCCGATGGTTTACACTTTAACCCTAATCTTCAAGTGTGTGACTGGCCAGAATATGCTGGATGCAACTCTAATGGGGGTGAAGGAGGTGGAGAATCTGAAACTACACTTTCTCAAGAAGTAACTACGAGCTTAATAACTAATCCTTCTCAAGAAACTACAACAAGTGAAACAGCTGAATTACCTGAAGAAGATTGTCCTACTATTGGAAAATGTCCATTGCCAGATCCTTTATATCATACAGTTCATCTTCCTCATCTAACAAACTGCACTCTTTTTTGCCGATGTGATCATGGAAAGCCAAAACTTGAGCGATGTCCCGATGGTTTACACTTTAACCCTAATCTTCAAGTGTGTGACTGGCCAGAATATGCTGGATGCAACTCTACTGGGGGTGAAGGAGGTGGAGAATCTGAAACTACACTTTCTCAAGAAGCAACTACGAGCTTAATAACTAATCCTTCACAAGAAACTACAACAAGTGTAACAGCTGAATTGCCCGAAAAAGATTGTCCTATTATTGGAAAATGTCCATTACTAGATCCTTTAGATCATACCGTTCATCTTCCTCATCTGACAAACTGCACTCTATTTTGCCGATGTGATCATGGAAAGCCAAAACTTGATCACTGTCCCGATGGTTTACACTTCAACCCTAAT
>CABFOV010004409.1:0-41914 GCA_902141375.1 Timema poppense | reverse complement strand
GGGGGAAGGGACGACGACGACAAGAGCGCGGCAGATAGAGATATTGATTAAAGGAAAAGGACAACAATTTATTCTTTGTTTAAAAATGCAGCTTTGATAAAAGTAGTTTAATAAATTCACGTAGCATTTTAAGATCTAAAGTTAATTAAATATTATACTTAAGAAATATAAACTACGTATTCAACAATTAGTAAATCGCAAGGGAATATTTACTAAATTGCAGATACGTTATACGGAATTCCTTTCAGGTTAGTTGTGGAAATTATAGTTAGTTTTTTAATTTCAATAATACAACGGTTTAATATTTTCATCCAATATATATTTTTTTGAACAATTCTATAGAATGTGAACCAATTACCCTTTGATTCCGTATACATTAGCTAATAGTCTCTCTAAGATCGGAATATCGTCACATTTCAAGAACCCAATACAAGAACGTAGAAAAAGTTACAAAGTGTAAAACAAGTCTGACGACTTTAACTTCTTGACCATCGAAATCGATGTACCGTTAAAAAAAATAGCATTGACTCCAACCGCTAAGTCAAGGCGAGAAGTCATATTTATCTGCACTATTGATTCACATGCTCTGTCCAGATAATTGCTAGCTCACTTCCTTAAAAACCTCCCCCTTCGTCCTTTTCTATTTAAATTACGTTGATTGTAAGGTGGGAGTGTAGAGGACGCGAGATAAGGTCAATGTTCTTAAAGTTTCTGTCACAAAACATCTTTTTTGGGTCAAAATATATCAAACATTGCTCCAGTATAATCATACAGTTTAATTTTCTCCACACGGTGATATCAACAGTTGTTGAATATCTGTCGAGGGTGTCCTGGAATTTAATGACAACTTTTTCTCTCCATTTAAAAAGTTTGTCATCTAACGCCGCTATGCTCATGACAGATATTCAACAACTGTTGATATCACCGTGGGAATAAAATTAAACTACTATGTTCCGACTGGAGCTATATTTGATTTATTTTGGCCAAAAAAAAATTAGCTATAAAAACTGTAAAAACACCGACCTTAACTCACGTTCCATACATCCCCGCCTTAAATCAGTAATAGTCAGCATTCTTTCATTTTATGGAACAGATAAAAGGTAAAGAGTTGTAAAAAAAATAATTCCAAGAAATTTTGAACGTTTGTTAAATTCATACGCCCTTTTATTATTATTATTATTATTATTATTAGCACCACGTCTTACTACCCGTTCGGGTTATACGCACTTACGCTAATGTGTAATGGTAGGGTGATTGTGAGATGAAATGGAGGACCTACAGTTTAACGTGGAATCCGAACCACGGTGGAGGCCTGGCATTCCCATACGCCCTTTTAAATAGTTTGTTTAAGGCTAGCTGCAGTTTCAACTTTTGATTAACTTTTAATACACATATCTATTTAGTAAAACTATTTGGCTGCCAAAAATAAAAAAATAAAACATTTTAACTAACATTATTAAGAGCCTATCCCAATTTTTCCATTTAAATTACATACTTTAAACTTCAATAAATTTGCGAATACAAACAAAATAAGAGAAAACAGAATGGTGTTAATACTTCAGACTTGTTACTTTTAGAACACGTATCAATTGTTCATCGATAGGACCTTTACAACCAGAGCCTACTCCTTTCCAAGAGGAAACCTTGTTTCATGTCTTACACTTCAAATGGGCAACAAGAAAGAAAGAAAAAAAGTGACACAAGAAGACCACAAAAATCGCTCAAAAAAAACGAAATATCAAGTGAAATCGATGGATAGTTCTCAATTAGTGCTAATGAAGCTGAAAAAAAAAAGTTAAAGGCCCGTCGTGTGCAGTTTCGTAGAGAGAGACAGATAGAGAGAGTATAGTGAAACAGCTACAGTGATAAATTACATCTGGGAATCCCCTACATCCTCTGTTACAAACTGCTGAGATCTTACCTCAACACCGGAACTATAGTATATCGGTAGTCCAACGCCTTGTACCACATGACCACAGGTGCGGGTAAGAGGATAATAACGTCTATTTGGAATCTATTTTCTCTTAATCCTCTAAATTTCGAATCATGATCTTTGAATCTTCAAATCCCTATCTTCGAATCTCTTACAGCTCTTTAATCTTAGAATCCCTAGAAACCTCTAGTTCTTATTTTATAGTCCTCGAATCCTTACCTTTGAATCCCTCATAGCCTATTATGTATTATGATATTCAATGATTCGAAAATTTAATCAGATTCGAGATGAGATTTAAAAAAATATTTTTAGGGCTGCTACGACGCTTAACTTCCTGGACAAACAACCCCAACAAGACCCCAGACCATTAATTTATCATTCAATGTGAACAAAATTAAGAATTGAAGCGGAAATAAATAAATCTAAACAATGTGGCGAAAAAAACCCACTTGTGATCATTATGTTTTCTAAGATTCGGGATTTGTATTAAAAAATCGAAGATTCATCATTCGGATTCGATTAAAAACGGATTCGACGCATCTCTAATTATATTAGTATTTTTTATGTAATGTTTAAACTATTGCGTTACTTTAAAAACTATATATTTACATACCCACTTACGTCTACAAACGGTTTATAAAATAAAATAGGAACGTTAACACACTGATTTTATGGCCATTAATTATTTAATTTGTTTTTAAAGTAGGTACTTCAGATGTTCAAGTTGTTAACGCTTGGGATCTACAGTCCAATTTTCATATTAAGAGGCAGAAAAGTTACTAGATTTACTTTCATAGATTCATAAGTCAAATCATGCGATCCGCAGATCAGATATTATCAATATTTATAAAATAACCAATAAAAAAACCCTCACCTAGACACAGGAAAAGAACCCAGAACTTTTCGCTTAATATGCCAATGCTATAACCACCGAGTTATCCAAGAGTCCTTTCCGTGCTCAGGGTAATTCTTCACTCATATTTTAGGACAGAGTCTGTGATGGACGTGCGTAAATCATCAACTACATAAAATGAGGGATCAATTAAGATTGCGAGATATCAGATAACGCAGCCAACTTTGACTCGGGAGGGCTTTATGCTGCCAATATAACAATGAAAACTGTACGGATGCGAATACCATATTGGATTGAATAACCAAGCTATTATAGTGTTGTATAGCCGCAATTAAATATCATATTCTTAATTCATCGTGTAGCATTCCAATTAAATATATAACCTAACTCAGCATATTTATCATCTTTCGAATAACACTCAGGAATGTGAACTGATGACTTGAAGGAAGGGAAAAAATCTCACCTGTTTGAAACTTAAAAAAAGAAATCTACTAAAATATGTCAGCTTTCATTGTTAAGTTATGTTGTAGTCATTATTTTAGTGTAGTGTAGTGTGTTTTGTCGGGGGTTTTTTTGGTCGAAATGTCTGAGCACAATCATATTTTCAATATAATATATAATTGTTTCAATATTATTGATATAAATCACAATTAGAATGTATCATCATAATATATATGTAATTTGTACATCGGCCAACACAATACGCCTTCATTACATTTAATAAGTTTCGAATGTGAAAACAAGTCGGCCTGTTTCTGGCGGGTAAATCTGGCAACAGCGCGCTCTATAAGATCTGCTACAATATGTAAATGGATCATTTTGTAGAAGTTATCTAGAGGGATTCGTCCACATAAGACTTTGAAATGCTCCAAGATTGTAAATTAGTTCCTAGGATTGACACACTAGCGCTATCGGTAGCAAAACCGTAGATCCGGTGTAAATACTCACACAAAACAGACAACGTAAGACTTGAAAAGTTGGATTAATAAATTTGAATATTGTAATTATATCGTATGATACTTTGTTGTCAAATGTTATAAATCACTCTTGCACAAAGCGTGCCTTGTTTCCCCATAAAACTAGAATGTATGAAACTAGACCAATAAAAACGTTACAACAAACTAGATTAACGAGTTCACGGAATCGGTTACATATTATAACGTTTCTTGATACTGGAACTTGGGACAAATTTACGATTTGAAGAATTTTCAAATGTGGCCAACAGTTAGTGATAACCATGGCCATTTGGGAAGCAAGCTGGTTAGTTTTTATTCTTTACTTGGTGAAATCTGAGTAAGTATTCATGTATTAATTCAACAAAACATACTAAAAAAATATTAATTCTATCCCATTTAAAAAAAAAGTATTTTTAGTATTTGTGTGTGGTAATTTTCTACTAGTGTAAGAACATAGGAAGCAGAGCGGTATATAACACAATTTTATGGGTTTTAAAAGTCTTTTCATATTCATACGTCAAGTCATGTGCCCTAGAGCTGTCACTCTTTATATAATACAATGTACGTACAATCCTGAACATTAAAAATTATCTTGTAAAAACTTTATATTTTCGCCAAAATCAACTAAAAACTCAAAGTATGACGTGATTATGACTTTAATAGTACATTTTTTCCCCCTCAAAATATCGTTAGCTCTGATTTATTGAGATTTTTTTTCGATTTATTATAAAAAGTTATATTTGATGTATCCAAAATAACACATTATGTGCAAATTTCTAAACTAGAAAAAAAATTAATCCAGATAACATTTGTTCTAAAATTAGGGAAACTACTTGAATTTTATATGTTCAGGGGCAGCCCGAGGTAAATTTTGCACCTGGGTGGGAATGCTTTTAGACACCCCCCCTATGTAGTTGGGGGATGATAGGAAAATAAAAAAATAGTCTCCAAACCTAACGTAACCTGGGAATGTTAGGAAAATAATCTGAAAGGAAATTCCACAAATGGTAATCATTACTCATCATATTACAAAGTATCACTGAGATATTGTACTAAAATGGTTAGTATTACAAAGAAACCGGTAAGAACACGTTTTGTAGAGAATGTTCTCTTCTTTATTTTATATTGTGACAAACACTTTTGCTATAATTAACGGTTTATGAGATAATGGCAAAAAAACAAAACAAAAAACACGCTATAGGGTGTCTTTTTTTCCAAGTTGGCGGATATAAAATAACTATTGAAGAGTTATTATTTAGGGTGAGGAGCTAGAGGTGTGGGGATTATTTTCATTGCCCAAGTTACGTTAGGCTAGATTGGTGCTCTGTTTGACACCCCCCCCCCCCTTTTCCTAGATCAGGCACCCTGGGTGGTCGTCCGGATCATTTGGACTTAAAAACCACCCATGTATATTTTAAGATCAAACTTATTACTTGAAATTTCAAAAGTCCTTTAAACATTAAAACTCCCCCAAAAATTTCTTATAAAGAATTAGTACAGAAATAATTTATATATTTGAAAAATATTAAATCCTTTCCTCTGATTGTATCGTACATTTCCGGTTGCGCAACTAGCGTTAGGGGAAGATGATACATAGTAATATGCATTTACTCTCTCTCTCACAAACATATAAGTGCTATACGATGGAGAGAGCTGACGTATCTAAACTTACACCGAATGGACAGAGATGTTAAACGAATCAGTGGTAGTAATAACACAAGAACTCTTCCTGTCTCACAGAATACTTATTTTAGAAACAGAGCTCGAAGAAGTATTGATAATGAGTTTTATTTTTATTTTATAGTGTCGTGGAATGTGTGGAGGACGCATGCCCTCCATGTGCAAGCGTCATCTGCCCACCTGCGCCAAGTAACTGTCAGTTCGGCGTGGCACAAGATCCTTGCAAATGTTGCATAGTTTGCGCTAAGGTAGGTCCGAGCAGTGTCGTTGGTCGACTGCGTCAAACACTTTGGCAGGATCAAAGTACAACACACAAACTCGATAATACTGTGCGCATTCTGATAAGATAGACGTCTTTTTTTATATTCTTATTAGCACCGCGTCTTACTACCCGTTTGGGTTATACGCACTCACGCTAATATGTAATGGTAAGGTGATTGTGAGATGAAATGGAGGACCTACAGTTTAACGTGGGATCCGAACCACGGTGGGGGCCTGGCATTCCACACATTCACAAGTCGTGATTAATACACGTCTTGTCAGAGGTGAAGGAAGGGTTTGGCAATCAGATAAATCTGTGCCGGGGCCGAGGATTGAACCCCGGACCCGCAACACAGAAGCCTGACACCTTACCCCTAGACCACCAGCTCACCTTTTTTTTTCTCTCTTCTTCTTAGCGCCGCGTTTTACTGCCCATTTGGGTTAACACCATTACACAATGTCAATCGAATATGTTTGTTGACCTAGAGTTGCAAGGTTCTGTTTTAACTTGACTATTTGGCATTTCTTTCGTTTGTTCGAATGTTTACTCCACGATAGCTGTCAAATATGTTGAACAATTTTAACGAAATTCAGTAGGAACATGCTTTGAACCTAGGATGAACAATATAAATGTACTCTCTAAAAAAAAAACTAAAAAAAACTGAGTAGCCGTTTAAATGTGGGGGCAGCTTAAGATTTTTCTTTCAATAGTTCAACTCAAATGATTTGAATTTAAAATTCTAGGAAGTCAATTAGGCGCATTGATTCTTTTTTTACATCTGTTGGAAAACAAACGTCTTAAGCCCAGTGAACAACGGTTATTCTTCACAAATATAATGTACTAGTACTTCATTTATTTTCTGTTTAACTCGATACCAAGGGAAAAATATCAACTTGAATTACAAGGAGAAATTATAGGAACTAATTCGACTTGAAATCCAAAGATAAAGCTTAAGACTGTAGTAACGATAAGTAATATGGCTTTTTAATTGACATTCATTTTTGAAAGGAGTGAGTGGGGTTTACTATCGCTTTTATAAACATGTTCAATATTAATTTATCTTTATGTGGTTTATCATTAACTACTACTGACACACATTTTAATTTATATTAGATAACTAGTCTTTCATACGGCGAGTTTCAGTCGATAAGTTCATGACACCAGGAGCGCTGAAATCAATTTGACTTAAAAGCAAATTGACGAGATGTGTCACACAGATAAACCACACATCTTCCATACGTAAACTTATATAGCAACGGTTTGTTTCTCAGATGTGTTATCACTTATGTGACATATAAAGTGTCCGTAACTATAGTTTTAGAATGTAATATGATGTGTTGTGTTTGCAGGGCGAGGGGCAGAGGTGTCACCTTTCAGCTGATCCTTGTGGCAATGGATTGACGTGCAAGAAGATTCCTCCCCTAACTTCCCTGTTCAGTGTCTATCTTGAGAACCCAAGGGACATACTAGACACACATATGAACCCATCTTTAATAAACAGTAAGAAGGGACATTTTAGATACCCATTCGTGGAAGGAGGAATGGGAATAAGAGGAAATGAGAAAATTGCCGACGGTAAACAAACATATGAAAACAACGGCAATAGATTCCACAGCAAAGAATCACGTTTACCCAAAGAAAACATGTTACTAAAATTGGAGCTCGAAAAGGATCAGATGGCGAAAGATAATATTGATGACCTGTTTCGTTCAATATTTGAAACTAACGCTGAGCTTCCAAAATTGGGCGTTAATCCCACTGTCACAACTATGAAGCAAAAGGTAAAGAAGACTTTTACAAGTGATTCAGAGGATCATTATGTTGACACCCCTGATTTCGGCAGGAAACAAATTCGAGAAAACGTAGTGAATGACGACATCAGCGTAGAGACGAGTCAAAGAGACAGTCATATTTTTAATTCGGGGAAACGCAACTTAGCGACTGATCTTAATGAGTTGATCAGTGAATTCATACTTTTGGGGAAGAGATCAAACGTTAATCTCAATCAAATTTTAGATGAAGGTGATGAATCTAAATGGTTAACAAAAGGTATACCTGTAGATCTGAGCATGTTAGTTCAATCCAAACCAAAACACAATACTATCCAACTTCATGAATACCCTATGTTTAATAAAGATAGCAAACAAAAGCCCATGACAGGAAATCAGTATTTATTAAACTATAAAAAGGACAATAAAATAAATATCGATGTGCAAGATCGACTGCCAATTAAAGGACAAATATATCTAGATAATTATTTTACAAACTTGGAACCAAACACGGCGAACACAATTAAAGGAGGAAATAGGTACAACAATTTTCTGACCCCCTTTGATAGAAAAACGTTTCTATTTGATGATAAAATGTCGGGTATAAAAACAAATAATAGCGAGAATCGTAGAAACAAAGGGGTTCTTTTTTCTTTCGATGGTAAACAGTTTTTAATCAATAACAACCCTTGTCAAAAGACAACTGATTTCACTAGTAAAGATGTACGTAATCCTTCAAACGTAAACAACATTATTGTAACATTTAATGGTGAGGATGTTCCTTTAGAGGACGATAAGCTGCCAACGGTGGAGGTCAAAAGTGAACATTTTATGGCCAACGTTTTGAAACCAAGTCGAGGCGTTGTTGTAACCTTCGATGGGAAAGAGTTACCGGTAGATTTAGTAACGAGCGAGAGTGACAAAAATGTTCGGACAGGCGGGTTGACTGATGGCGTTCTAAACAATTTTCTAGATACTAGCCCAAAAGACAAAAGTGATAAGGAAATAAGAGGTAGGCGCTCCAGCTTCTACGAAGATAACAAATCAACCAACAGTGAAGAAATGTTTATAAAGCGCGAGCCTCTTATTTTAGGTAATAGATTATATGATAGTCTAACTGCAGAGCAAGCGCACGAGCTTAACCCTAGTGAGATAAATGTATTTTATCCAGACATAGTCGAAATGAAAGAAAGATCAATGGATATGCTTCCGAGTTTGGAGCAGGTAGCATTGGTTGGAGCAGAAGTTACAGGAAACGCTTTAAAGAAATTAGAGGACAGTAGGGTTAATGATTTTGCATTTAACAAATCTGGGGACTTAGTCGAGGGAACAATGAATAAGGCCGGGAAAGAAATGGAACATATGGCCGACAAAGAAACATCCGGCAATGTTAAAAACATGGCTGAGAAAATGGTAAGGGGAGCAATGGAACACGGAGGCTCTGGATTTATATATTTAACACCTATCATGGATGATGTTGTCAAATTGGCGGCACCAGGGATTAAGGAAGGCATAAAACACACTGGAGATATAATACAAGGAGCGGCTGATGGTGAAACAAGTGACATGCTTGTTAAAAGAGGCAGTCAATTGGCACAAAAAATGCTCGGGAAGGTGGCGGATCACATGGGGCAATTGGGAAATAGCGAGTCCGCATCAGAAGCAATTGAAATTTTCAGCGACAAGACAGCAGGATTTTTTGGGTGGTTAGGTGAAGGTCTAAAAGAATTTGCGCCCAAGGGTAAAATGACTGGTGACGTAATTAAAAGCATAATGCATAAATTGGGAAACACTTTGGAAGATCTTGGTCAAAGTGAAGAATCTAAAATAAATTTTGGTGTGATGAGCGGATTCGTCAAAGGTGGACTGGTTAAGGTTGGGTCAGGGATAAAGAGTGCGGCGGGTAGCAGCTACTTGGATAAGATGAGCGACCTGTCCATCAAAGCTTTAAAGAAAGCCGGGAATGCAATGGGAGAGATGTCGTCATCAAATGTTATAAGTAACACCGCAAGCGTAGTCGCACACCTCGCCAAAGAAGGAGTCAATTCTTTAGGATATTTACTAAAAGACGTGGCTCAGAAGCAAACTACAGGCCAAGTTTTTGAAAAGGTCGGGGAAGTAGTCAAGGAAAGATTAGGAAAGTCAGGAGCTTTAATTAAGGGCGTGGGCGAAAGCAAGAGGATTGACGATGCTGTCGAAGTCGCTGGAGGGTTGACGCAGAAAGGGATGAGAAACACAGGAAACAAATTAAAACAGTTCGCGGAGTCGGATTTGCCAGAATATTTAGTGGTGAGGGGTGGAAAAATAGCCAAAAACATTTTAGGGCACGCCGGTGAAACTTTAGAGAACGTTAAAACACAAGATGTTGTTAATAACTTAGGAGGTGCAACGAAAAACTTTATGACAGAAATAGGAAATGCTTTATCTGGTGATGGAAATGGAGAAGTTAAGAGTATGAATACTAAGAGTGTAATGGAGGACGCGGATATAACATTCAATGAGGTCCGAGAAACAAGTCCCAGTGATAAAATCTACTCACTCGAGCAGCAGGTTTCATCACGGCGTAGGAGAGACCTTCATGAAGAAACTAGTGGCAGGTACATGGGAGGTGGAAGGAGGTTAGGGGATGGCGATGATGACTTGGACGTGACCCGTTATCAGGGAAGTGATGATCTTTTAGATTACAGAATTGATAGTGGGAGCCACGTTTTTGGGACACGAGATCCAAGACATAAAAGAGAAGTAGACACGATAAAGCAAGCGTACACGTCACTAGGACATAACATGGCAGGGCACACTGGGTTAGCAGACGTTGAAACTGAGGGTCAAGGACAGAAATCAACTCAAAGCCAAGATGGTAACGGGAAATTGAATGTTGTAGAGCCAAATTACGGCGGAGTTCTAGATTCGGGACCAATTAATGGCATGGGCCCAGTTAATGGTATGGGTCCAGTTAATGGCATGGGCCCAGTTAATGGCATGGGCCCAATTAATGGTATGGGTCCAGTTAATGGCATGGGCCCAGTTAATGGTATGGGCCCAGTTAATGGTATGGGTCCAGTTAATGGTATAGGTACAGTTAATGGCATGGGCCCAGTTAGTGGTATGGGTCCAGTTAATGGCATGGGTCCAGTTAATGGTATGGGTCCAGTTAATGGGATGAGTCCAGTTAAGGTTATGGGTCCAGTCAGTAATAGGGCAGCAATTAGTGGCTATATACCAGCTAATGGTATGGGTCCAGTTAATAGCATGGGTCCGATTTATGGTATGGGTGCAGTTGATGCTATGGGTTTAATCAACGGTATGGGTCTAATCAACGGTATGGGTGCTTTTAATAGCATGGGGCAGATTTATAGAACAGGAGCGGTCAATAGTGGCACAATAAAGTCTTCACAGCCAGGAAAAAGAGGAGGAATTTTTGGTTTTATCAGGGATGTAATAGAAACTCCAGGAAAATTGTACAATACGGGGAGGTCATACGTTAAATTAGCAGCTAAGGAAGCTCTAGACTCAGGTCTACAAAGGACGCAAGAAATTATACTTGGAGATAGAAGGCTACCCGAGGAAATCAACAAAATAGAGTTGAACAACCAGAGCAACGAAATAGAGAACAACACGATTTATAAGAACGAAAGCGGCCAAAACAGCTATCACCAAGACGAAAAAGAGCCCACAGTACAAGAACGTAGTAGTTTAGGTGATGATTTGATCGAAATGGGGAGTAAAGTGGCAAAAAAGTTTGCTTTTAAAACCGCCAAGTTCGGGAACCAGGTAGTAAATACAATGACGGCCCCGGCATATGTCCGAAATACGGAGACTCTCGTGTCAAACAGCGGGATCTTCGGCGCAAAATATCTTGCTCCTGTCGTGAGGAAGGGCATGACACATCTTCACACCTTGACGGAAACACTAAGGGAGATGTTGGAAGATCAGGGTGACGGTATCGGGATGAACTCGGTGGACGCTATGGGGCAAGACAATTTTGACGATACAGTGAGCTACGCAGACCAATATGGTCTGAACGACGGACAGAATAATTTCCAAGTTCGCTTGTTTAACGATGATGATGATGATGACGAGTCTGACGATAATGACGATGAACAACGAAAAAGGGGAAAACGTGATACTATTAAAGACGCGATTTTGACATTGTCTTCTGTGAGTTACGGGAACCTACCACAGAAATTAGATGTAATCAAAGACCTTTTAACAAAATATGAACATTATTTAGTCTACAGTAAAAATGGGAGTAGTAAAAAATTGGAACCTAAGCTCAGTGACTTTCAAAATATGGATTACGTGTCTACAGCAGCATCGCATCTCACCCAGCCAAAAGGTCGAGGTGAAATTTACTCTATTCAAGATAAAGCATGGGAGAACGCACAAAGCTTTTACAATAATCGTAATAAAAATCGACTCCCTCTACAGCTCGACTTACTTAACAATCGTAACACAAGAAAACATCAGCAGTCACTGAATATTGCTGCTCAGCCATTAAGTACACTATACCTGCTGAGTAAATATTATCGCCAACTCGAGAGTAACGCTGAACAAACAAAACAAAAAATATTGAACAAAGGAAAAAACATGGTGAACAAAAACTTGATAAAAATGCTATTAAAAAGTAAAAGAAGCAGACCCGAGAAAAGCAAGGCATTAATGTTCCCTAAAACAAAAATGGGAGAATCACAAGATGGAACAGATGTCAAGGGTGAACAAAACGTCAAAATATTCAAAACTGATCTTTTCAAACGACAGCGAGGCAAGTTTGCGAATAAAAAATACGAGTCAGTGAATAGAAACACGCCCGAAAATAGAACAATGAAGGGAGACATCGATGACCAGTTTCGACTCTTACTTCCAATACCGACATTAGGGTTGGGTCTTTCAGAGGGGTTACAAGAATTGACTAAAATAGCTTCCAACTATAAAGAACGACAATTTTTTAAACAAAAAGAAAATGCAAAAGAAAATTTGGCATACGAAACGTTAGATTTGCCAACGGAGGGAATAAAACGACATTTAATGGAGGGTTGGTATTTCACAGATGTTAGCACGAGAAAAAAGAGCTATATGGACAATAAGGAACATTTAGTGGAACAAATAAGCGAATCAACAAAAACACCCTTTACAACGGAAAGGAAGATAAGGGAGGCAACTTTTTTGTACTTGGGAGACGACTCATCGAAAGAAAAACGATTTGTGAACACCCTAAGAAAACGGTATTGGAGAAAACCACTATCACCTAAAATATCTTTTGAAGTGGAAATAAAAAAGAGCACCGTTCCAGATAACGGAACAGAGAACAAAGAGTTAGCACTAAACAATGAATTTGTTCTTAAAGAAATGAAGCAAAGAAAGTTAAATCTAGAGCATTTACAAACACGCTCACATGACTTAGAAGATGGAATGGACACATTAAAGGATGAACTATCCCGAGCAGGCTACAAAACCTCTCGCGAGGAAGGTCTTGAACGGTTAAAAGATCTGACTAGTGACATGGACGAAGAAATAGCCATGTTAGGAGAAAGTATTTCTCAAATAATTAAAAACTCAATGGAAAATAAACACGTGGCGCAAAACCAAGCTACCACAGAGTTTATTACATCTTTACAAGACCCAATCGCAAGTGAACCAACCCCAAAGGAAACTGATATCCAAGACATATCTGAAGAAAGTACGCCTGAAAAAGTTGCAATGCAAAGCACCTCGGAGGAAAATGAAGACAAGAGTGACTTGATTATGGTAATTGAAGAGGTGCTTCAGGTACTTACTAGAAAAGAACATCCAAATTTAGATGAAATTATAAAAGTTATTTTGAGACTTTGGGATATAATAAACGAGGAGATTACTGAAAATGACAAAAATAACCAGAGCGAAGAGCTACGTGAAAACGCAATACAGACAGAAGACGATACACAAGGAGATAACACAGATAAAGAAACGAAGGAAAGCAATGATAAAACCCAGTCTAAAACAATAGGGTTGATTACAGAAAACACTGGACGCGAACGAGAAGAAAGATACGTTAATTTGGATCATATTTCATCAACTCTTAAATCTATCATGAATTTAATAGATATGGCCATCCCTCTAAACATATTTGAAATAGTTAAAAACACCATAATTCCTGAAAATCATAACTTGGTTGACAGGCTGAATGATTACTTGAAAGAAAAACATGAAAGTAGTACGAAAAGTATGTCTCAAATCATTGACTTTTTAAGAACAAGTGTAACTTTAATTCCTGAATTACTAAGTATAGCTAGAAAATATTTACTAGCTGTGACCTCCTCGAATAAATATGTACTAGTTTCAAACGTGCCCTCCACAAATAAATATTTACTAGCCTCGAACGTGCCCTCCACAAATAAATATTTACTAGCCTCAAACGTGCTCTCCACAAATAAATATTTACTAGCCTCGAACGTGCCCTCCTTGAACAACAATGGAGTTTTAAAGGAAGACGAGAAAGAAATACAACATTTACAAGAACTGCTAGCTGCATCTAACAAACCGCCCAATAAATTAACGACATCGCCGTTTTTAGTGGACATTCTTTCTAATCATCAGCCTCTTCCCGAAAGTTCTCCAATAGAAATAAACGAAGAACGTTCGAATACCGAAAAAGATTTTGTTCAACAAGTCTTGGATTTATTTATATCGCCCAGTGTTGGTACACAAAGTACATTTGTCGTCCCCGCAGAAACTATGAGAAGAATGAAACGCATCTTGATGCCATTCTTGGATACGTTGGTAGAAGTTCCGGATGAAATAATCTCCGTGAAACCGATATCTCAATCGGAACTTTACAAAACACCTACGAGTGACACTGAAAATCTGTTCCACGCCCCAATCATCGATCCTGTTCTGATTAACAACCAATATTCGGTCATCGAGCCAGATATTTCCCTGGAAATTATCGATCTAGCCTCTAACAAACGAAAAGATTTCTTTTACAACGGAGAGCAAAGGAAATACCGTCTTTACGTTGACGATTCCGGTGAGGCCCACTATGTGGATATGATACACAACACCGACGTGTACTTCACAGATACGTTCCAAAGAGACGACTCTTCCAAACTGGGCATTTGCTCTCGTTGAGCTATCATTCAACCGGTTGATGTGTCTTTGGTGCCAAGTCGTAACAGGTCAGGGACAATTGTGCCGTCATGAGGGTAAAATAACATGTATGTGTTTATAAATGATTCACGTGAATCAAAGGTTTCTAAGATTGCTTTAATACAATATTTTTTTTTCCTGTCATGATTTATTTGTTGTCCGGGTGGTTTCTCTGGAATACAAGACTTTTTGCAAAACTTGATTGCAATAAATTATTCATCTCGACACAAAACTGAACGCCTTCCACGTTAGTGAAATAATCTAAATTAAGTTAACACTAATACATAGGAGAACTGTGTGTCACCATACAAGAAAGTCTAAAATGGCGGTGTAGACAAATAATGTTTATAAGGCAAGCGTAGCAGCACAATCAATTAATGTGTACACGCAAAGAAAACTCTAGGAAATATACAAAAGTCCGTACGTTTAATTAATTTTTTTTAAAAAAAGGTTAATTTATTATCACTAGAAAGCATTGTTGTGACTGAGTGAGGAGGTGTTCACAATATCTTATATTCATCATTTCGTTTTAAGACTACCTATTGTTTGGGAAATAATAAAAATGAAGATGCTTAGCTACCGTAGGAGAAACATTTACTACGGTTAGAAAACACTCGTGATAATAGTGGAGAATGATGTGTTATTTATTAAAAACTATCAGTTTTATTCGCTAGGCTGGTGATTTCTTTGTGTATATACACAATCAAAGGAACAACTGCCAAAAATATCTGCAGGACTAAAAATATAATATAACGAACTATTGTTGTTTCTGTGCTATGTTGAAATATGAATATCGGAGCCTAAGAAAATGAATGATTTCAAATATAAATATAAAATTAAAGTTTAAAATATAAATCTTATCAGAAAACCTTTCTAAGAGAGTCACCACACATTATTTACTGGAATAATATTACATTTTAAAAATAATTCTTTTAAATAAAATTAAAACTACACGAGTAATTAATAATGTATTACTTAATTTAAAACAGTTTGAAATATAACACATACAACAAAACTTGAATGTTATTTAAAGCTAATTTATAATAATAATGATAGAAATATGTGTAACATCCAGTTATATCAATATAAACTGGTTGGACATCATTCTTTAGGCGACATTTTGAGCTGTCACCTGAACGCCATAGTGTAAGAAGGAAAGAACATTTCGTGTATCTCTTTCTTTCTTACACATAAACAAGGCAATGTGGAATTTTGACAGCATTCGCCAATTTCTATGAATATTGAGATACATCAATGTATGTTTAGTTAAATGAAATAAATGTTCCCAATAAAAGGTTTGAAAAGAATAGATAAGGTTGAAACTCATGACCTATTTTTTCAAAATAAGTTAATGTATAGGCTAATATAGTAATACTTCCTTAATACCTTAATCTAAACACAAAGTTTGTGATTCAAACAAATATAATCCCGCTGTTAGATACCTCATATCATATGAGCCAAGGCCGTAGCTAGCCAATAGTTTCAGGGGTGATTTGGTGGGCCTATACCCCAATTGACTGAGGCTAGAAAAAATTCTAAATAAAAAAGTTCTAGAAGCTATCTGAAGTGGTTTTTTTTTATGGCAACACAATCCCCTAACTGCCGAAGGCTAGGGCAAATTCCAGATATTAAACAGTTCTAAAAGTATTAATGTTTCATTTTATACAGAACGCCTTTAATAAGGTGAAATTAAATTATGGATATATCCGATCTGGACTATTTATCTAGCCACAGTTTTCAAATAAAAAGCGTTTTCTCATATCCTGAGACTGCAGTTAATACGCGAGTTGTAACTTAGATTTTATTTGTTTTGAGTTACTTGTGTTATTGGTTGTGCATTTCTGATTGTATCAAAGTAATGATCGTCGTGTTCCTTTATATAGTTTTGTTTTCAATCTTTATTAATATTACTGAATTAAAACTTCGAACGCAATTCGATATGAACGTATGCAAGAATTATAGGTGATAGCAGAAGCGAAGCAACATAATATTTTTATGTTTCAATTTACTCGTATTTATATCGCTATGAGACCTATTTTCTTTTTAACAGCTCTGTGTGTATTTAAAATAGTTAATGGGACAGTAATTAATACACTATAATTGCAATACAACTGTTTAGTGCAAGACTGGTATACAAACATGTATTTAATTTTGGTTCCAAACGGCTGGGTTTTCCCCTCATTATGTGCTTCTGACACTGTTATTGTCTATAATAAATTCTAAATATTAATTTTATTTTCCACGTTTGGTGTTATACTACACACCACTTTTGATAGATATAAAATAATACTAATAATATAGTAAATGTTATAAATACTGACTGTCAAAAAATAAGAATGAATTTTATTAAATAGGAAGTGTTGTTATTAAAAATGGGACCGTAGTAGCTTTATAATATACATTTTCTGACATCCCCGCCGTTTAAAGCGACTGAAATTGATCATTAGATAGTCTCAATTTTTATAGGAAGTCCGTTATTTAAAAATATATATGGAAATTTCATGTCGCCACAAAGGCGGAAAATAACAAAACAAATGTATTTACATTCTCAGTCCATTTAATTAATGATGTAAATTCTGAAAATTGAAAAATGACACCTGGACAAGTGAATCGAACCCGGGACCTGGTGTCATTTTTCAATTTTCAGAATATGATATCTAGATGGAGAATTCCTCTCTAAAAGCAAAAATAAAAGCTTCGGTCATTTGATTCTTAATGATGTAAAGATGAATTTATACAGTAATGCATAAATAAGTATTATTGGAAGCTTTTGCTATGTTTTAAATGAACTTTATAACTAATACATACAATAAAAACAATTATAGAATCACAAATGTTAGCGACTTTCAACCAATGTTGGTGGTAAAAAGTGGGATTCCTATTAAAATATGGTACTGGTTTATACGACATTAAATATTTTCCCCTTCATTATTCCCGAAAACAAGAGAGTATTGGGTTTGAATGACATTAAAAGAAGACAGGGAAGTTAAATTATAACGACCAACAATGAAATATGTGAGGTTATAGCTTGGTTGAACCTATAGTCTTCGAGTCATATTTCTTATCTGAATGACTGACGACACACTGCCAGCTTGATTGCGCCTCTAAAAGGCACGGCCATACGGATCTCGACTAGACATGAACGCGCGAGGGTTTATACGGACCGTGCTTGCCATCTACATGTACGGACCACGGTAAGTATAGTCCATTCTTCATAGGCAGGGCCTTATCCGACAGAAAGAATTCACTAGGTCTACTTTTAGATACTCTTATCGATATGATATACATTACCAACAATTAGCATTATAGTAAAATGTTATCGATGTTAACAGTAAGAAAGTTTTTTTTTAAATACGATACACCCGAAACGGTGTTTATGCAGTCTAAGGCGTGAAGCTTGCAATTTAGTGAATTGTTGGTGACAGGAAAGGTTGAGAATTGAATCTCGGCTGGGCGTACGTAGTAGGGGCTGTCTTCCTCACACCTTAACAAATAACTTATCAGTGAGCTTTATCTCATCCCATCTTTCAGCTAATGCCGGTACATAAATAACCCTCTTCATCCTTACCTTGTAGAATCATGTCAATAGTCCTCGACAGTAGTCGGCCATCTTGCTGTACCGCTAAACATTGCCATGCTGAGATTGTTTTCAGTTCCTCTCAGTCCAGCACAAAGGTCGACTGCCCACAATGCACAGTCTTGATCTGTCCGTATGACTCAACAAAAGACCCGCGCCAATGCTGTCTCTTGCACTCCAAGGTAGGTTTTTTTTTTCTTTCTTCGCCGCGTCTTAGTTCACGTCCCGTTCGGGTTATACCCATTTTTTTTTAACGCCGAGTCTTAGGTTATACGCTAATGTACTAATCACACCCATGAGTAAGGAATGAGGAAGTTTTAATTTAGATGAATTGTACCAGTATTTGCGTGGAGGGAGAGTGGGGAAAAGCATTTTGGAAAACACCATCAGTACACACGACGAGGATTCGAACACCAATCTCACTGTCATCGGCGGTCTAGTCTAGCAGTAGAGTGACACCTTAGACCATGCAGCCACCGAATCAGGTATATTACCTATTAATTATCTACGCTAGTACCCGCTTCGGCAGTCGAATGGTCTAATGCGTCACGCTCGCAAAAAGAGTGGAACTGCCGATGTAGGATCGGGGTTCTAATCCCGGTTGGGTGTAGAGAGGGTGATTTCACCCTAAATTGTTTTCCACTCTCCCTCTACGCAAATGCGGGTACATATCTATATTCAACCTTTCTCATCTTTAACACAAGGACGTAATTATTACTAAACGTATAACCCGAACGGGTAGTATGACGCGGTGTTGAAATTATATTTTTATTATTATTATTTAGTATCACGTCTTAATACCCGTTCGGGCTATACGCTTTAAGTACTAATTATGCTAATTGATTGGGAAGGTTGAATTAGAGGAAGTGAACCCGCATTTGCGTGGAGGGAGAGTGGAAAACCATTTAGGTAAAACCACCCCCAGTTCACCCGACCGAGAGTCGAACCTCGATCTCCCCGTCCTCGGCGGTCGAGCTCAACAGCGCGTTAGCCAACTACGCCACCGAGGCGGGTCTTAAAATTATAAATAGATAATAAAATTCAAGTTTTCACAGTACCGATCGTTCATCTTTCAAGGTCACCGTGGGACGTACTTACTCACCGATAACACCTCCCTACGGCGTGGACGACCCTAGCGGATCCGATGCGGTCATCCCCAACGAGATGGATGACTGCGTTGATCCCGTGGATACCCCGGCCCACGGACAGAAAACAGACAAGGCACACCCCGACGGAGAAGCGCCGCCCCATCGATACGAAGAAAGAAAGAACCAGATGGAACAACGGGCAAAGAAAACACAGCACGCTCTTAAAGATGACACAAAACTCATCGAATTCACAAAGAAACTTCTCGAATCATCCGAAAAAAGTTCGTACGCAGAGACCAGAAATGTCACAGTTTCCACGGAGCAGTATCAAAGAAGACACGTCTGCGACGGTCCGAAAGTCGCGAGTACAAATAGAAGAGACACCGATGAGAATCAAGATGGTGCACGCGAAAAGGAACTCACAAACACACCCGGAGATGGTGCACGCGAAAATGAACTTACACACACACCCGGAGATGGTGCACGCGAAAAGGAACTTACAGACACACCCGGAGAAGACGATCCCCCGCGTGAAGAGTTGAGAACATTTAACCACGAAAGGCATGAAGTATATCGAAGGTCATTAGGGTCCAACATCAACGCGGGACTGAACAAGTTAGCGAGTAGCGCCATGAAGTCTCTGGCCAGCAGCGGGATGGTGTATTGGACGTCCGACGGGGGGGCGAAGATGAGAGGTAAAACGTTTCAGGACGCGGCGAACGCCTCGGGATGGAAGGACAAGACAGATTACGCCGATAGGACGGTCAAAGGTGTCACGAGGCTCAGAGAATCCGCGCTGGTGGGTTCGGAGCTCAAGCAGGGTGTCGCGTACGTCGGTGACAAGATCCGTCAGACGGTGGACAGCGAGACGGGAAGGTTGGCGAAGACTGTGTTCGGTATGTTGGGCGGGCGGCGGGAGAAGGTGGGCGAGAGTCAAATGGCGGACGACGCTATCTTTAAGACGTCGAGCATAGTTGGATGGTTGGGCCAAGGACTGCGGAACATGAGCCTGAAGGGGAAACTGGCGGGAAAATTCAGCAAACAGGTACTGAACTCGGTCGGGGATGGATTGCAAGCGCTCGCTAAGAGTAAAGATTTGAAAGGGGTGCTCAGTATGACGAGCGGGATGTGTCTGGTCGGGTCTGGGATGAAGATCGCGGTAGAGAGCAGCCTCAAGGACGTGCTCGGTAACTTGACCAGCGGGACGTTGGGTACTGTCGGCGATAACCTCAAACAACTGTCGGACTCGCAGGTCGTCAGCAACTCCATGAACCTGGTGAGGAAACTCGCGAAAGAAGGCATCACTTCGACCGGCGGATATCTCAAGAGCGTCGGCCGCGAGCCAAATACGGAGGTGTTCAATTATTTAGGGCGCGCCGTCAAGGAAGGTATCGGGACATCTGGAGACATAATAAGGAACGTCGCAGAAAGCGAGAAAGCGGACGACGTTGTCGGATTAGCCGAGAGTCTGACGGGCAGAGGTGTGAAGATGGAGGGCGAAGCGCTAGGGAGTTTGACAAAGTCGGACGTTCCACAAAGGGCGGTGCAGGCGGGAGTGAGCATGGTCAAGAATGCATTCGGGAAAACCGGGGATTTCTTCCACAAAGTTAAGACTAAAGGTATTTTCAAAGGTGTAGGAATGTTTGCTAGTTCTTATGTATCGGGCGCCGGGGATTTGCTTATCGGAACACAAGATTACAGTGGAGGAAAAAACGCAATGGAGGAGCAATACTTCCAAGATCAGAACAGAAGGGAGGCGCCATATATCCAAGACCGGAGCAGAAGGGAGGAGCCATATGTCCAAGACAGGAGCATAAGGGAGGAGCCATATATCCAAGACCGGAGCAGTAAGGGAGGAGCCATATATCCAAGACCGGAGCAGAAGGGAGGAGCCATATGTCCAACACCGGAGCAGAAGGGAGGAGCCATATGTCCAAGACCGGAGCAGAAGGGTGGAGCCATATGTCCAAGACCGGAGCAGAAGGGAGGAGCCATATATCCAAGACTGGAGCAGAAGGGAGGAGCCATATGTCCAAGACCAGAACAGGAAGGAGGTGTCACACGTCCTAGTCCAAGAAGCGGCAGAGCGCTCGCACAGTTCAGAGACGTATCCAATACTCGAGTATGGATCTCAACCCACGGACTACAATGAGCCCCATCACCCAGAGAAGAGAGAAGTGGGCGAGCCGACCAATTGGAGCGATACTCTTGAAGGAAGCTCAGAGGGGGACAACGATGCACCTGCTGACAGCACTCAGAAAAGCTATGAGCAAGGGGGAGGTACTAAGGACATAGGCACTACCAAGTTGCAGCCATCAAAGGGACAAAGAAACGACGTAGAGTCTTTAGGAGTGGCGGACGACAAAGAAAGCGTGATCCAGGATTACAATGTTTTTCAATCTGATGTAAAACATGGAGCTCAGCAAGTCTTAGTAGCTCAAGTACCTAAAAATAATATAAATGAGGGCTATTATGCCGGGCAAAGTGAAAACAGCGACTATGTCCAAATCTCCAGACAATATACCCCTGATCAGCAGCCCCAATATAACTATGCACCGAGTAAAAATGTTTATGGACAGTATGGCTTACAAGGGCAAAATACCAATGGCTAATATGGTGTGCAGAAACAAAATACCAATGGCCAATATGATGTGCAAGGACAAAATAATAATGGCCAATATGATGTGCAAGGACAAAATAATAATGGCCAATATGGTGGGCAAGGACAAAATACCAATGGCCAATATGGTGTGCAAGGACAAAATACCAATGGCCAATATGGTGTGCAAGGACAAAATACCAATGGCCAATATGGTGTGCAAGGACAACATACCAATATTCAATATGGTGTGCAAGGACAAAATATCAATTACCAATATGGTGTGCAAGGACAAAATACCAATTACCAATATGGTGTGCAAGGACAAAACACCTATGGGAAATATGGGGCGCAAGGACAAAATACCAATGGCCAATTTGGTGTGCAAGGGCAAAATACCAATGGCCAATTTGGCATGCAAGGACAAAATACCAATGGCCAATATGGTGTGCAAGGACAAAATACCAATGGGAAATATGACATGCAAGGACAAAATACCAATGGCCATTATGGTGCGCAAGGGCAAAATACCAATGAGCAAAATGGCATGCAAGGACAAAATACCAATGGTCAATTTGAACTGCAAGGACAAAATTCCAACATTCAATATGCCACACCAAGACAAAATTACGAAAGTGGTCAACTAGCTGGCGCACAGCTCTATAACCTTGATGTCGCTACCGGACCTGTAAATGCTATGGAAGATCGTACTGAAGACACAAACACAACGGAACATAATCTAAACCCAGCAGGAAGTTATTTTTTAAAAGAAATAATGAGGAAAACGGTGTCTTTACCGATTAACATGGCTAAAAGGACGTTGAAGACAGGAGTAGTATTATTGGGACCTGTAGCAATTAGAGCAGTGATGAAAGCTGCCGCAATAGTAAATTCAATTGGTAACATAGGGAATCGTATGGCACCTAAAGGAGATATCATCGCAAGAATAGATATACCTGCGAAAAGACATACAAAAAGAGAGAAAGAAGCAGGCACAGGGACAAGTCGCTGTTTAAGGTACAATCCTTGGGCCCTGAATTGAAGCATACAGGCCAGGTTCGAGAAATAAAGCTGGGTTTGTGATAATCATAAGACGGCTTCTCTTACAGCGGAGCACCTCGGAAATATTATCAGGCACAGTAAGGTACGGTTACATGGTATGCTAGGGGACATGTTATCAAAAGGGAGTTCAATACCGAGTAAAGACTTTAGAAGAACTAAGGAAGATTCACAAAATTGCGATGAAGACCCAGAACAACTGAACAACACACTAGATACAGGTGCAAGTCTAAACTAGAACAATCCCCAGGTTTAGTTTACGAATGCTCTCCCTCCATCTTGTCGTGTCTCGGTACAGTTGTTCACTTCGCATGTTCTCTCATGTCTCTCCGTCTTTTCTAGAACTCTCAACTTTCCTAGTTCCGCTGACGTTCATAAGATAGTGATCGTTTGTCATTCTTCGCATGTGCCCCGAGACATCTTGGCATAGACTTCTCACCCGTTTCTTCCGCGCGTACTGGTTACTCCTGCATCTTCTCTGGATTTATTGTTCCGGATCTTGTTTGTTTCTTGTTATCCGTAGGGATATTTGGATTATATTTACGAAGCTTTAAGTTGTCTCATATTCCCCCCTGCTTAACACGCGTATTTATAAACCGAAAGTTTGTATTGATCCATAGTAAGACATATACACGATTAATTTCAATTTCTCAGATTCTTTGCTATTGGTTTAAATTAGGGAGTATAGCTGACTGAAACATTAAACTACACGTTTAAAATTTCTTACAAACATATTTTTTAAATGTAAATGAAAGTAACAGTATGTGACTGAACAATGAGCCCATTTTGGATATTGGAGTACATTAATTAATTGATCAAATTAAACACGCGCCCCTTGAAAGGGTGTGCAGAAATAGCAAAATAAAGTTTGTTTCTTCTTGTAACTCTCTAGGGTGGTTTTATGTATTTGCTGACGTTACAGACACACCCTGAAAAATAGCTAAATAAATATAAATAAAGTAAAAAAAACCTCTCTTTCTTGTGTTTAGATGTTAAACTACAAAACATATAGAAAAAAGGAGTGAGAATTTTTTTTTACAAAGAACAAAATAATAACTTTGTACTAAATATACAAACAAATCTTTATTCAACAGTAATTTAATAATGTTTCATTTAAAATCTACTTAAAAAAAATAATAATTATCTTTTACTGTATATTTGACAGTACAAAAGCGTGAAAAGTGGACAGTAAGTAATTTTTTATATATATATCATAGTTTTGGTCTTATATTCCCACAAATTCAGCTTCCTATTCTTGTGGCTTGTGAATACTTGTCGACAAGTTTTAGAAAGCGCAGCTCTGAATAAATTAAACAAGAATTCCACAGTACACTAACAAATGTCTGTTTAAACACACGTACACCTTATGTCCAGGGCTGTGGAGTCGGTATGCCAAGCCTTAATCTCTAATTTTCTACTGTCCGACTCAAACTCTCTCATAAATGGCTAAAGTATATTATTTATATTATATATATTTAGCACCGCGTTTTACTACCCGTTCGGGTTATACGCTTTAAGTAATAATTACTCTAATGGATTAGGAATTGGGAAGGTTGAATTAGAGTAAGTGAACCCGCATTCGCGTGGAGGGAGAGTGGAAAACCATTTAGGAAAAACCACCCCCCAGTTCACCCGACCGAGATTCTAACCTCGATCTCCCCGTCCTCAGCAGTCGAGCTCAACACGACAAGCGCGTTAGCCAACTACGCCACTGAGGCGGGTAAAGTATATTATTAATTTGCATTAACAAATTTACTGCAGTAAAATGCCCCAGCACAGACAACTTCATGATAGACTTCTATAACATTGTGAATTTATATTTAAATAAATTTGTCAATCCAAATTACAAATCATCATCATCAACTGTTTCCACCCTATGGCCGGGTCAGTTTAGTAAAACGCCTCCCTCTTCCTTCTTTAATGTTTTCCATTCTTCTCCTCTCACTTGAACAGTTTCTGTTATGTTCCTCCCATCTCTTTCTTGGCCTCCCTATATTTGGTCTTAAATAATAATATAATATTATAACAATAATGTATACTTTCTAAGTTTTTATTTTGTAGTCAGTACATTTTTCCTGACTTGCTTTAGACTCCAAAGCCCTGGTTATATCCAATAAAAAAAAACCTTTTGAAAAGTTAAAAAAAACATTGTTTTAGGAAGTTGAACATTGACAAAAGTTTACTTTAATTTACTTACAGATGTTGAAATTGATGTCATATTTTGTCGAATGCGACAGTTGCAGTATTAATCACCTTTAATCTAAAGGAAAAGATTTTGTAAATTTTTTAACTGGCAAATAAGTTTCTTTGAGTGGGGGGGGCCAACTAAAAACTATATATTTTTCCAATCTAAGAAAAAAATAAAAATAATAAGAGATTAGTTTAGTAAGGTTCAAATTAAAAAATTGTTTGATCTAAAGAAATAAAGTGTTGATTAACTTAAATACAGTGGAATTTCGTTAATAAAATGAAAATGGGTATCGAAGCCTGTTCGGATTGAGCAGGAAAATAAGGAAGAGTCTACAGGGAGGCAGAGTATTTTTACAAATTATAGTGATGTATAAACATAATATACAAGTTAGGGGTCTGCAAAGCTTCAACAACTGACAGGGTCCCTACACAAAATTATGACATTTTTTCCAGGACACGTGTATACAGTAATCATGGCAAAATATACATCATTACATATTAATTACCGAGGTTGAATTAAAGTTAAACTATTTTATAATAATAGTAATGTTGGAAAAAAACCACCCAAAAATGTGCATATTTATTTACCTTTGTACATAAAATATAATATAAAAGTAAAGGTGGACGAGATTCCGAATGCTAGAAAAACAAAAACAAAAAAAAACAGGAATTTATTATTCTTTAAGGGATGCCAATTCTAGAGAACATTGAAGGGGCTTAAACCGAGAGACTCTTAAGGAGTTTCAAACATAGACAACTTTAAGAGGTTTAAAAACCTGGAGGAAATTTAAGAAGAGTCAAAAATTATTTTTTTAATATTTACACTCTTCCAATAGTTAAATCTAAAACAACATTTTCAAAAGAGATTAATTAGTAAATATAATTTCCATCAAAACTGTATTAAGATTAAATATTTGATTTGCACTATTCAATTTTGTTCAAAATGTTATTTGATTTGATAAAAATGCTATTCACCCCTCCTATTTATTTTTTTATAAGAGTATTTTATTATTTATATTTAATATTATAATGTATAAAGTTTTTACAAGTAGTGTTATCATAAAAATTAATCTCAAACTTAATTTTTATAATTTCCCATTCTCGTCTCGAAATCGATATTTTGAATGATTTCCTGTCCTGTACCCGGATATCTTTATATAAAAGTGATTTATTACAAAACTGTATAGAGGGATAAATTACATTACTATTATAGTAAACTACTGTCTTGTACATAACAAAAGAATATTAACAAAATTGAATATGTGTATTTTGTCTGTTATTATTTTTATTGGAGAATCTTTGTAATTGTCGAGGCTGAAATATGTTGAAGTGAAGTCAAAATTGACAAATATTCAAAGTGAAGTTGAAGTCAAAGCCTCGCACACCATATTATTAAAGTTTTATTATCATATTAACTATTAAGATCAGTCAATAACATAAAATTCCAAAAATATTTAATATACAATAAAAACTATAGAGTTTAAAGTTGTTGTTTTTTACAAAGAAGCTGGCATAATGAGACATATACTTTTAATAACAGCTTCACTTGTTTTAACACGCTTATTTAAATTAGTACAGATAAATATTTTCCAAATGCATCTAATGGTTTGAAAATGTTCGCCCGCTTTCCACTTAATTCATTATTAAATTATTTGTTCTAAAAAAATTATCCAGATAAATGAATTATTTACCTATGCTGTTTTCCTGATGAAGTTATAAAGCTACAAAGCTACACTGGGTGATTGCTGGAATAGTCGAATGAATCCTACACCTGGTGATAGCTAGAGTAATCGAATTAATGTTTCACCTGATGATTATTAAAGTAGTTAAATGATTACGACACCTGATGATTATTGAAGTAGTCGAATGATTACGACACCTGGTGATTATTAAAGTAGTCGATTCATTACGGCACCTGGCGATTATTGAAGTAGTCGAATGATCACGACACCTGGTGATAGCTAGAGTAGCCGAACAAATGCTACACCACGGGATCACTGGGTTAATCGAACCAATTTGTCACCTCAGTCCCCACATGTATACCAACCTTACTCAAGGCACAGTCTTCTGCTCGTGAGAACGGTGGTGAAACACGAATGAGACTCCTGCTTCCCAGCACTGTTTCAGGACCACGTCGACCAGCCCCTTCTTGTCCGCACAGTGGTGCCAACATGACAAGTCCGACGTGCAGTCAGTACCGTCAGGTGGTGGTTTCACTTGGATGTGATTAATGCAGCGCTTACAACGAAACCTGAAGCATAGTTATAATTTAAATTTTGACATATAATCTCAAATATCTATTAGGATTCGAGTGATTCATAGCTAAGGATCCATCCCATACATACTTATCGTGTGTATCGCTCAGCGTGCCCTCTTCCAGCTTGAACAGATGCCTGAGGTCAGCGAGACTGAAATGACGAGCCACGTCCTCCTCGTTGTCGACGACACATGAACTCAGAGCCTTCTTGTGGGCCTGACGCTGGAAGATTTTCTCCTCGATAGTCCCCGTCTATTTATCAACAACAACAACAACAACAACCATGATTCAGTAACAATAAATGTTGGAAGGATAAAACCTTTAGATTCATCAAATTTTTAAGGTTGGATGGAAAAGGATGCGAGTTAAGTTTAGATTTTTGCAGTGGAAAAAACAAACAAAAAAAACACTCCATGTAAATGACTCTGCCAAAAAACTCTCACATCGAAATTGAATGGAATAGTTTTTAAATTTAAATCTTAAGGTGGGATGAATGGAATAGAGTGCGAGCTAAGGTCAGTACTTTATAGTTCTTAAGAGCTGAAAAGGTTTTTTTTTTTTTGCCAAAATGAATAAAATATTGCTTCAGTAAATAAGTTCAGTTTAATTTTCTACATAATATATTCAACCGTTATTTAAGGCATATTATTTATCCAATATTGACAAATGGCTCTGAAATCTGGACATGGACGGAGAGAGATTCAAATAGATTGCAGGCAGCAGAGATGAAGTTCCCGAGAGGCGGTGAGCATGTAACAAGAAGAGACAGGATAAGGAATGAAATAATTAGGGATGGTTCAAAAGTTATATAACTATAGGAGACACTGAACAGGAAATAGTTACTCTGTGGTTAGGTCATGTGATGAGAATGGAGGACAGAATGCCTAAGACTTACAGAACAAAGAGAAAGGTAGAAAACCTATTGGAAGACCGCGGACAAGATGGATGGACCAATCGCAGGAGGGACATGGAGGCTAAAGGAGCGGACTGGAGACACATGGCTGAGGGAGAAGTTTGGAAAGATCGACAGGAATAGAAGAGGACGGCTCGCAGAGGCGGAAATTGAACGATAATGATGATGATAATGAGTAAACAAAACAGTTTTTTGAAATGTTGTCCTGGGAAGTGAGGAATTTGAATACACACACATAAAAGGAAAATAAAAAGTCTTGGTCCAATTATGCAATACTTATAACAAATATTCAAAAACTGTTATTTTTTTTATCACCCCGTCTTACTACCTGTTCAGGTTAAAAGCATATTTGATAATTACTCTAAGGGGGTAGGGATAAGGAAGGAAATATTTTAGAGTTAATATACCGGCAATTGTGTGAAAGGAGAGGAGTAAACCATTTAGGAAAAATCCCCTTAGTAGAACCGATCGGTATTCAAACCCCAATCTCCCCGTAATTAACAGGCCACTCCAACATGAGAGTTCAGTCACTGAAGCGGCTTCAAGAAACTGTTGATATTGCTACGTGTGGAATATTTTTTTTAAACTAAACAAGAATAAATATCGAGGTTCTTTATTTCCTAAAAGATTATATCTTAAAATGGAATACAATGAATTAAACTAAGAATTTTCACGGAAAAGATCGAGAATTCGGAGTAACCAAATTTTTTGAGCTCCTGTAAAAATCTTTCCGAGTCAAGTTCAATTCTGAAACTCAATTCGAACTCAAATTTTCGAGTTCTCGCACAACTCTGTAATTTACAGATTACTCCCCATTGTTTATATATATATATATATTCATCCACCCATCCACCCATCCTGTCTAACAAACTCACACAGAGGAGCCGGTAGATGTAGCACAGTTTCCGCTGACCATCTCTCCAAACCCTGGCCATAGCTTGGTCGTCGTTGGCTGGATTCCAATCGGGGTCGAACATGACCAGCCGGTTTGCACCAATCAGATTCAGGCCACACCCTCCAGCCTTGGAACTCAACATGAAGATATAGTCTGGGCTCGACGAGTCGTTGAAACGCTCCACTACCTGCAGGCATGCCGAACTGTACTAAGATGGCGTCTTCACAATGATCAGAAATGTAAATCAAACCCTTCCCAGTAAACAAAAAAAGATCAATCACTAAGATTATTAGTAGCACCGCGTCTTACTACCCGTTCGGGTTATACGCACTTACGCTAATGTGCAATGGTAGGGTGATTGTGAGATGAAATGAAGGACCTACAGTTTAACGTGGAATCCGAACCACGGTGGAGGCCTGGCATTCCCCACATTCACAAGTTGTCTTGTCAGAGGTGAAGGAAGGGTTTGATAATCAGATAAATGTGCCGGGACCGAGGATTGAACCCCGGACGCCAGCATAGAAGTCTGACACCTTACCCCTAGACCACCAGGTCACCAATCACTAAGACTTTATATTAAACTAAACGCTGAAAAGAAGATAGAAGGGCAAGGTCTACCTACACCAGGGGTCGGCAACCTAAGGCACGCTGAGCGATTTGAATAAAAATAATATTAAACCTTTATTTTTAATTAAAACCAATTGCAATTATGTAATATATTTAATAAGGTGTTTTGTGTTTAATTGATTCAACGTGGTGTCTAATCAACTTGACCAATGAAATTCACGATTTTTTCCCTGATTTCCTCTTATCATTTCTTAAAATTCCTGACTCAAAAGTATGTTGCACCATTCTATACTTCACTTCTCATCCGGTTTTGGATTAACATAACGGTAGTCTACTAGGAATTGGAAAAATTATAAAATATATTACACAGCAAAAAAAAAAATCACATTGTAATTTACTGATTTTATGATTATATCACATATTTTGAGTAACACAATATTTTCCCAGAGATTTTTTTGTAAGTTACCAAATTCACGACTTATTCCCCTACCACTTCAAATTCTCAGCTAATTCCAGTTTTCCCAGATGGTAGACACCATGTTCAATTTCTTTTCCCTCCAAATTTCAAAACAATGATTTTATTATTATTATTATTTTGAATTTCATGGAACTGTCCAGTTATTTCCATGTAAAGAGGATGGGGAACCGTAGAAAAGCGATCTTTAATGCTGTGGATCAGAATTGAGCCTTGATCTCTCTAACAAACAGTAGCTAGTGCGTTTAGCTAGCCGTATAAGATCTGAAATAATTGCCGTATAGCTAGAATCTCACTTTGGCCCTCTTCTTGATGGTCATGCTGCCGTCCAGACGGACGTAGGGGTAGCCCCTCATGTGGCATAGCCTCTCGAACAAGTCCAAGGTCTGCGTGTAGTTGGACACTAGGACCACCTTGTCGTCACTTGTCGTCCTCACAACGGCCAACAGACAGTCGAGCACCATCAACTTTCCAGATAGTTCCGGAACCACCTTACTGTAGCAATAATCCATACAAATAACAATTTAGATAAGATATGCAAAAATCACAAAAAGGTTGACAGGCTAGTAAAATAATGATATTTTTTTTTACCATGTCAAGCTTTTTGTGATTTATTTATTTTTTATTTTGTTCATATTATAAATTATATGGCTAATGGTCTAGAAGTTGGTGTTTTCCTATAATTATGTTGTGCTAAGCCAATGTTAAGCAGCATTAAAATAAAAAAAACAATTTAAAAAATACTTTTAGTTTATTCCAGTATTGAATATCTTTAAGAATTCAAAGCCTGACACCTAAGCTTAGTCGGTAGTATGTCTGTCCACTGAGCTAAGGGTCCTGGGTTCGATTCTCGGCATGGCATAGAAATGGATCATTGGTGAAATGTGAGTTTACCCTTCCTCAGTGATGAATGTTATGTGTGTTCTAGATTTAAGTTAATTTATAGGTCGTGTACGGATATAATCAGTCGGCTCATAAAGTGCACGATAAATACCGCAAATGAACAAATACAACAATTCAAAGATTTGAGTGCCCAATTCATAATTTAATATCCGGACAACTGTGATCAAACTAAAAAGTAGGCTTACTTAAACGTAGAAGTAACCGATAGGTGTTACTTGTTAATGCTATGCTAGGCGCCCGCAAAACTGAGCTATATCTCATGTACTTTAAAGAGAGCGTCAAGCGTTATTTGTGTTATTATGACCGATTGCGTGACTTGACTGAGAACTAATTTAGATTAATCCAATTTTGGTCCCTTCCATATGGACAGCGCTTTAATTACAATCTTGTATCATATGAGTGACGGCCTAACAGCCCTTCCGAGTCACAAATGGTTGTGGTATCCGATAGCTCGCGATATTAATTAGTCGCTCATATACAGCTGATGATTTCACACATCCATAACATAATCTGTCTTAAAATATGAGTGAAGAAAGACTGTGAGCATGGGACAAATCTTGGAGAGCTCAGATGTAGAGCAGTGGCGTGCTAAGCCAGAGGTTCTGGGTTCGATTCCTGTATCCAGGTGTTATCAGCTAATTTAAACTAATTGAAATATGGAAATTGTCATGTAGTTACAACGATTTAAAATTCTGTGTGCTAGTAATTGGTATTAGTTAAAATAAAACTGTCAAATCTGTTAAGTTAAAGCCTCGAAGTGTATTCGAGACGCTTCACGTACCTTCAAAATTTCCGGGTTGTATTATGTGCGAGTTAGACAAGCGCTATATTCGGGTCAATATGGTATTTATATTCATTTGAACTTGTGACATACCGCACGTCATACTTGTCCGGCAACAGTTCCAAAGCCTTCTCGAAGCCTTCGCTCCTGGTCTGTATCTTGTCGTACACCAGGTCGGGATGGTTGCAGAGCTTCTTAAGAGAGGTGATGGACGACAGAGCGGAGAGATTCACCTTGCCAGTATTTTCACCTGAGGCTACATATAATCACAATGAAAAGAAGGTGGCCTTGGTCTAACCCTTTTAGTGACACAGCTACAGTAGCCCCGTGGCTTCTTTGGTCCTGACTGACAGCTCACAGCTAACTTCTGACAGTCAACATTTAGGTATATACCTAAATTTTGATTGTCAAAAGTGACAGCTGTTAAGCACATGATTTTGCAGATCATCTGGTTCGGCGTAGGGATACGTAATTTGGTCTGGTAACTTTTTAAAGCTGTCAATTGTCAGCACCAAAGAA
Source organism: Timema poppense (assembly GCA_902141375.1). Taxonomy (NCBI): domain Eukaryota; kingdom Metazoa; phylum Arthropoda; class Insecta; order Phasmatodea; family Timematidae; genus Timema; species Timema poppense. The sequence continues at coordinate 9,516 of CABFOV010004409.1, read as the reverse complement.
GCCATGGGGCTACTGTAGAATAGATTCGTGTACAAATAGTACCAAGGATATTGCATCATTTTTGCAATGTTACGTACAACATGGTGTCTAATAAACATGGCCAATTCCTTACTTTCCCCCCCGATTTCATCCTGATCATTTCCTAAAATTCTCGAATCAAAAGTAGAATTCCCCTGATCATTCACTAAAATTGAATATATTATATATTCACAACCAATGTCCTTTTCCTGTGTTTGTACTTTATGTTTTACCTTTTACATGTTCCCATCCCATTTAAGAGGGAATGTACACACATTTGTGTGGAAGGAGATGTAAAAACCATTAATAAAAAATCTAACCGAGTAGGATTAACACCCTGATCTCCCTGTCATTGGCAGTTCAGTCTGTTGCAAGCGAGATACCTTTGACCAGGTATCTCAAACTCTTTTGGTCAAGAGGGCCATGTTTAAAATTAAGAATAATGAGGGGAATTGTATCTGGTAAGTAAAGAGTAAAATAGTGGGGTACACCAAATTCCCTCAGATTTCCTCAAATACATAATAGTGGTGTGCGAGCAGGAATTTTTCACTTCGAGTCGAGTTTGAATCGAGTTTAAAAGAAAACTTTGAGGTTTTTTTTAGTTTAATTAATATGAAGCAATAAATATTTCAAGTTGAATTTATGCAAAAGATTCATTTATAAAGCATAAGCACAAACATACATTTTTTAGTATGAATTTTTTTTTGTGTGTGGAAAAAATCACATGAATTCAGATTTTTAAATATATTTAATATAATGATTGTAAGTTTTTTTTTAATTAGACCAAAAGTAAATACTAAGCCATTTGAAATGAGATAATATCTTAAGAATATGAATAAAATCAGTTATACTAAGAATTTCTAAGGGGAAAAAAATTTGAGAAATCCAAGAAGTCGCTTTATTTTAGTTTTGTAACTATATTTTAAGTCAAATTCAAGCAGCTACTAAAACTTAACTCAAACTAGAATTTTTGAGTACTCACACATCCCTTACAACTACCAATATTCTAAATATTATACTATCAAATGGCACATTTCTATTACGCCTATACAAGAGGAATAAGGCTAAATTTTATGTTTAGTCATTAAAAGGTATGTGGGCCGTACAAAATTATGAATTGACCACAGGTTTGACACGTCTGCCGCAGATCATTCGACCACCGAAGCGGGTAGTTTTCCGAGTTATTATTCATTTAGCCATTGGGCCCCCTAATTTGTCCTATGGCAAACCCTACACAGAACCAACACTGGACTTTACCACCAACTGCCTTCTTGAGAGCATCGCTGGTGATGAAGGCTTTGTAGAGTTTCTGCTGCAACGGGGACATCTTCACGCAGACCACCTGCTCTATCTTGACGGGCAGGTACTTGGAGAGGAGAGCCGACGTGCGGCGGATCAAGCAACGATTCACGATATTGGATAGCTCCTCCAGACATTGCTGGCCTTTCTTACGCTCTTCGTCTGTAGCGTCGGCGTCCTGCCCTCGCAAGATCGGGTTCTCGAATTTGCGGCGGAATTCCTAGATCGGCGCAGAGGTGTGTGCAGTTATTGTTACACTTGTCGCAGAAAAATATTAAATGAGTAAAAGTTAAACATTGAAATGAGGATAAGAGGGCAAGGCCCACACACTTATCAGAAAAATATAGACCTCAACGTTCATAACTAAAAACATGACAGAACACGTAATTATGAAATTTTTGAGGTACATAAGTCCCATTCTTTAGCAGAAGAGAGTAAAACACAGATTCTTAAAATTAAATTTAAAGATTGAATTAAAAGGTTCTTAAACACAAAAATTCATAACTACTTATTCAATAAAATATTAACATCTATAAATTAATTTAAATAAATAAAAGTCAGCCACAGTCTTGTCCATAAGAATGCCATAAACCTTTCTTAGCCTTTGTTAGTTACTAAACCCCTCACAAAAAGCGCTGTTACACCCCAAACATATTAATATATTCACTGCGAAAACTAAGATTAACACAATACAATTATTCTAAGCACCGCGTCTTACTACCCGTTCGGGTTATACGCACTTACACTAATGTGTGATGGTAGGGTGATTGCGAGATGAAATGAAGGACCTACAGTTTAACGTGGAATTCCGAACCACAGTGGTGGCCTGGCATTCCCCACATTCACAAGATGTCTTGTCAGAGGTGAAGGAAGGGTTTGGTAATCAGATAGATGTATCTGTGCCGGGACCGAGGATTGAACCCCGGGCCCCTAGCACAGACGTCTGACACCTTACTCCTAGACCTCCAGGTCGCCCTCAAATAAATAACAACAATTGTTTATCAGACTTAAATATTTGACTAATGATAAAATTAAGTAGTAATTATGTTGTGTACCCATGGAGGTACACTTGCCACAGTTTGAGAAAACTGCTCTAAGCATTATCTGATGTTTCATACCTGAGCTGTACCTAAGATGCCCTGGTTAACGAATTGAACCAGGCTGAAGTACTCAAGTAAGTCGTTTTGTATGGGGGTACCCGAGAGAAGTACTCGACGTTTGGCTTTCAGTCCCATGAGCGCTTGGTAGGTTTGATTCTCACAGTTCTTGAGCCGATGGCCCTGGTAAAAAAAATATATTGAACTAAATTCAGGGTGGCTACATAACATATTTTACAAAATTCCCTGACTTTTCCCCAGGTTTTCCAGGCAACATTTTTAAATCTTCCCCGACTACTTTTTTCCAGTTTTAATGGTGGATGCTGACTTTTGTTTGGTTTATTATTGATCAAATATTAAAAAAAAAAGTTTGTATCTACTAAACATAAATGGTTTTATCAGTTATTTAAAAAATTAAAATGTTATTTTGTTTAGGTATCATTAACTTTTGTTTTAGAGTTTAGTTGAGAATTTAGTGGGATATTTTAGACATATTTTTTTAATTCCCTGACTTTTCCTTAATTTAGTTAAATTTCCATACATTTCCCTATTTTTCCCTGTCATCCAAAAACTCCCCGAGTTTCCCTGGTTTTCCCTGTCTGCAGTCCGCCATGTAAATTTACCAGTAAAAAAATATTTAAAAAATAGAAATTCATTTGCATACTTACCAGAAAAACTGCTGATTCACAGATTTATATAATAAACATCGAAGAGATTCACATCCGATGTCCATTTCCCGTGTTTTGTCCTAAATATGTAATTTGTTCCTTTTTTCATTTTCCTCTAAAAGTGACCTAACATTCTTTACCAATTTCCTTTTTAATTCCTCCCCTCCTACCCCTCTTTTAGTCAGTCGTGTTGAGCATTACACACTCCCTTCGGCTGAGTTCTGATATGTAATTCATTTTTTCAAGGTATTTACTGTGCACTTTATGAACTGAATAACGATTTCAGCACAAAACTTATAAATCACTTTAAATCCAAAACAAATACAACATTCGGGCCAAATCGGGTCTAACTACACTAATGGTTTCAGAGGTGAGGAAGGTTATATTTAGAGGAAATGTATCTGCGTGGAGCGAAAGTAAAAAACCATTTAGAGAAAACCACCCTCAGTACACCCGACCAAGATTCGAACATCGATCTCCCCGTCATCGGAAGTCTCGTCTACTGCGAGAGTAGCGCCTCGGACCAAGCGGTCACCAAAGCGGGTACCCCTTAAATTAACTACAAGGAATTTACCTCATCGCATAGCACCAGTCCGACCTCCCCTTGGTGGAGTACATGAGCATGCAGGCGGAAAGTCTCGTACGAGATGATGAGGATGGGGTTGGCCGGACGTCTCGAGTATGTCTGCATGAAGCTGCGGAGGTTGGTGTCTATCTGGTCCTTGGTGCCGTTGTCGATGGCCAAAGAGTTCACGCGGCCACCAAGCCACTTGTTGATTTCATTGAACCAGTTCTGTGGGAGTACATATTTAACCAAACATTAGTACAATCTGATTTTCATAGGTAGGGCCTTATCTTTTTTTTTCAGCTCCTTGTTTCACTATCCAATTGGCTTATACTCTTATGTACTAATATCATGCTAATGGGTTAGGGATGAGGAAGGTTAAAAATAGAGGAAGTGTACCCCCATTTGTGTGGAGAAAGAGTTGGAGACAATTTTAGGAAAAAATCACCATCAGTAAACTTGACGAGGATCGAACCAAGATATTCAGCAATCTAGTCTATTGCGAAGGTAATGCCTTAGACCATGCGGCCACCAAAACAGGTTAGGGCCCTTATCTGACCACTAGAAATGTTTCAATTCTAGTAATAATGTAGTAACTATTATAGCTTTCAGATAAGGCTCTTTCTATGAAACTTGGACTGTGCATGCAGCAATACCTCATTCTTTCAATGGGTCAGAGACCAGGGCAAAGACGAAGCTGAAGCATAGCTTTTATTTAGCTTTCAAATGCATTAGGGTGGCCAAAAAACATATATAACTAATTATAAAACACTAGGATGAAAAATTTGGTTATTTTAATCACAAAACTAAATAGTATTAACATATTTAATCACAAATATAAGAAATCTAATCTAAATGATTTTTTTTTAAAAAAGGTGCACACTGAACAACTTTTATTCAAAGAATGAATGATGAGGGAATCCGGCGGTGATAAAAAATGAAGCGAAAGAGTGAAGCAAACAACAAAATTTGGAAACTTAGTTACAATTGAAACCTGACGAAATAGTGACGCTACAAAAGGTGAGGTATTGCTGTACATCTAACAAGTTTAAAAAGCTTTGAACAATTTGTACATTAAAACTTGTGAATTTATGACAAATGTTTTAACTTTTATAATAATTTTATATTATATTTGGAAGAAGGTATAGGAAGGGTGGATGGAAATATATAAAAGGGGACGAACACAATATGGCTTTTACAATAAAAATAAAATCACAGTTCACACTTTACACTGCTGCCATTGGACAAAGAGGTAATTGTTGCCTCCTAAAGAAAATTGATCGTCACCGCCAAATCCCCCGGCCTAGGTTTCATTCTATCAAAACTTATCAGGGAGGAGTGTGAAATGCGCAACACAACTTCCTAAACAAAGGAAACCACAAAAAAACACAAAAGGGAGAAAATCGTAAAACCATTCTTAATAATTTTCCATTTTTTATAGTAACTTTACAAATAGTATTTTCTTTTTGTGTGTAAGAAACAGTGACTAGGTAATCATATTCAACAACTCTTATTTTTTTATAGGTATTTTAACGTGTACGTTCTGAACTGACTGATTATATCGGCACGAGTTATAAATTAACTTAAATCTAGAACAGACACAAAATCCAGTCCACCAGACTGTTAATATAACACTCTTAAAGAGTAAACCCCAAATGAACTAATTAAAAAATTTTCAACCATTCTGGGAATCAAACCAGGGATTCTTAGCTCAGTAGACAGACATGCCTCCGAGTGAACCGAAGTGTTGACAGTCCAGTCCAACACTAGAAGTAAGCCATTTTAACAAAGTTAATAATAAATAACCTTTACTAAACTGCTTGGAGCCACCACAACGGCCTTGTCGATGGTCGGCTTACAATCCGGTCCTTGTCTCAGAAGAGTCCACATGAGGGTGATGCATTGCAAGGTCTTGCCCAACCCCATCTCGTCTGCCATAATGCACCCGTAAGCGTCTTCTATACGCTGACCCGTCACGCACTCGTACATGAATTTCACACCCTGGATAAATATATAATATAGAGCTTTAAGGAAAACTTCATTTATACCTATATTTATAGTGATGAAATGGAGGACCTACAGTTTAACGTGGAATCCGAACCACAGTGGAGGCCTGGCATTGCCCACATTCACAAGATGTCTTGTCAGAGGTGAAGGAAGGGTTTGGTAATCAGATAAATCTGTGCCTTAAATCTGTGCCGGGACCGAGGATTGAACCCCGGCCGCCAGCATAGAACTCTGACACCTTACCCCTAGACCGCCAGGTCACCATGATCTAGATAGTTTAGGCTTAAGTTGTTTAAGACTTATATTGGTGCCACATAATCTCATCAGGGCGATGTGATCGCACCAACATGGTGCCCCAACCTCAGAAGTTGGCCACATATCCGTTACCGGTACCATCAGTAGAAAGCTACGACTATGTCTAGCAGACTAACATTGGAGGCATCAGAGTGAAAAAAAATAAAGAAAAAAGGGGGAGTGTGTGTGTATGTATATATATATATATATTTATATAAACTATTTTTTTATCAATGTTGGTAGCAAAAAAAAAGTGTCTGTATTCTCTAAGTGTTGGTTCTTACAAGAATATGTCACCAAATGATTCAAGTCCAGTCTGGTAGTGACGATGTTTATAATCTCACCTCTCTCTGGTGAGGTCGGAGAATGTTGCACAACACAGGGTCCACCACCACGTGCACCGGTTGTTTCAAACTGTGAGCATCATCAACAGGAAGGTCAATTACTGCTCCGTACAAACTTTCACTAATTTACATAACATACATAGTTGTGTTGACCCACAAGGAAAACCTTTGAAACAAAAACCTTTGAAACAATCTCTAAGATAATTAAATTAAATGAAAAAAACCCAACAAAAGGATATTATGGGATTTGAGATCGAGAAATTTGTTTTTACGCAGTAATAATAATAATAATAATAATAATAATAATAATAATAATAATAATAATAATAATAATAATAATAATAATGTTGTTGATGTTGTTGTTATTATTATTATTATTATTAGTAATATTATAATCATTATTATTATTATTATTATTATTAGCACCGCGTCTTACTACCCGTTCGGGTTATACGCACTTAAGCTAATGTGTAATGGTAGGGTGATTGTGAGATGAAATGGAGGACCTACAGTTTAACGTGGGATCCTAACCACGGTGGAGGCCTGGCATTCCCCACATTCACAAGATGTCTTGTCAGAGGTGAAGGAAGGGTTTGGTAATCAGATAAATCTATGCCGGGACCGGGGATTGAACCCCGGCCGCCAGCACTGAAGTCTGACACCTTACCCCTAGACCACCAGGTCACCCAATATTATAATCATCATCATTATATTATCATTATTATTAATAATATTATTATCATTATTATTAATAATATTATTATCATTATTATTAATAATATTATCATCATCGTCATCATCATTATCATTAATTATCGTTGTCATCATCATTATCATTAATTATCGTTATCATTATCATTATCATTATCATTATTATTATTAGCACCGCGTCTTACTACCCATTCGGGTTATAGGCATTTATGCTAATGTGTAATGGTAGGGTGATTGTGAGATGAAATGGAGGACCTACAGTTTAACGTGGGACCCGAACCACGGTGGAGGCCTGGCATTCCCCACATTCACAAGATGTGATTAATACACGTCTTGTTAGAGGTGAAGGAAGGGTTTGACAATCAGATAAATCTTTGCCGGGACCGAGGATTGAACCCCGGACCCTCAGCACAGAAGTTTGACTGACACCTTACCTCTAGACCACCCGGTCACCCATAATTTATTATTAAGCCATTCTGATTCATCCGGTATATAGGGGTCATATTGAATTAGTTCTTGTATTACAGTATCAGATTTTTTGTCAACGCGTCTCACTACTCGTACACGCATGTGAAATGATTCAGCTAACGTGTATTGGATGAAGAGGATATAATTTGTAGGAAGTGTATCAGTATTTGAATCAAAGAAGGGGGAATCTACCTTAGTTTTCTTGACCGAAATTTGAAAGCCTGGTCTACTCGCCATCGGCAGTCAAATCAATTCGCAGCGAGAGTGACACATTAAAGCGTTCAACCACTGAAGAAAGATTGATGATTATTAATGTGGTACCTAACTGATTAAAGTTTCAGCCACTCAGAGAACTGCAGAGTAAAATCCACAGAACACATATCTAGCTTTAATGCTGCCACAAAACTATTAGACCTATTTAATTAAGAGGTACTTAGAAGAGTGGGCGAGAAGAGATTCATTTTGGATGTGACGCCTCGGTGCAAATCAAACTGGATCGGATACATACTTAGGAGGAACTGTCTTCTGGACTATGTCATAGCACGCAAAGTTGAGGGAAAGAGGATCTTAGGAAGTAGGAGGATTAAAATAATGGATGGCTCGATAAAAAAGAAGAAAATTTTGGGCTAAGCTCAAGGAGAAGGCATAGCATGGTGTCTACTAAACTTGACCAATGAAATCCCCGACCTTTTCCCTGATCATTTCCTAAAATTCCCGACCAAAAAAGTATGTCACATCCTTTTAACTCCCCCCCCCTCCACCCTCATTTTTCTATTAACTTTTTTTTATAATAATAAGTTATAAATTTGAATTAAAATTGTTTACTAGGAATTAAAATTATATTACACAGCTACAAGCAAAAAAAATAATGATATAATTTACCGACTATTGTATTTCATATTTTGAGTAAAATATCATTTTCCTGGATTTTTATTGTGATTTACCAAATTCCCGACTTATTACCGTTTTATCCCGATCACTTCAAATTCCCGGCTAATTCCCTTTTCCCCTGATTTTCCTGGATGGTAGACACCCTGCATAGGACAAGGCGCATTGGTGGTCTAAGTTCCCTGACAAAAGGAATGTACCTGCCGTAAGAGAGCATACCTGATAATAACCAACAACCTGGTGTGTGAGGATAATCCACAGGGTCAGTCTTTATAGCGAAACTTGCAACATTTAAATAATAAAAATTAATCTGATTTATCCATGGTACTAAACTTACGAGTCTGTCTTGAGCTTATCATGAGCGCTGAGCTCTGGCGGCGAGTACAAAACCAGGGCCCCTGGATCGTATGGGTCGTGTAAGGCTCTGCGGCAGCGACTTCTACCCACACCCAGAGCGCGGGAGCCAAGGGGGCCATTGTAGTTTGGGATCGGGACTTTGAACGGTTTTGATAACAATTTCCTGATGAGGGCTTCCTGAAATACAAAATATAGGCTATCACCTTTTAAGATAATTATTTAAATAGAAAAACAGTACTTTTTTTTATCACAGCGTCTTACTATCGGTTCAGATTGTACACATATATGATAATTACTCTAATGGGTTGGGAATTAGGAAGAACGAATTTTAGAGATAAGCTTCAAGAATTTAAGTAGAAGTAGGGTTAAAAATCATTTAGGAAAAACCACCCTTAGTAGACCTGAACGGGATTCCAACCCAGATCTCCCCGGCATCAGCAGGCCAGTCCAACACGCGAATTAGGCCTTGGAACATTCAGCCATTGAAGCGGTTTAAAATGATTACTAAAGGATGGGTCAAATACACTAATGTAGACAATATTATAAATCTGAATTTTTATTTTTACCTTTGAATATCAAAAATCAAATTTTAACTTGGTAAAAATTATGAAAATAAAGGGGATATAGGAATATACCCAATTATAAGAGAATAAGGACCTAAAGAAAGTAGAAATAGTAACAAAATATTCTTATGATTATGTTGGGACTGAACTACCAATAAGCAGAGTTAGATTAAAAAAATAATCCAATTGAAACTAATTTCTTTCTTTTCGAATCCGATATTTATCAAATACTCAAAT
>CABFOV010004408.1:29739-43064 GCA_902141375.1 Timema poppense | reverse complement strand
CACGTTAAACTGTAGGTCCTCCATTTCATCTCACAATCACCCTACCATTACACATTAGCGTAAGTGCGCATAACCCGAACGGGTAGTAAGACGCGGTGTTAATAATAATAATATTTTTCAAAAGTTGTAGATCCCATGAGTTGACGTATGAATATATGATACATTTTTATCGCTGAGTTTCACTAACTATTCAGGTTATATGCATATGTACTATTTACACTAGCTTGTTAGAAATGATGAATGTTTAATTTAAAAAAAGTGTGCCCGAATTTGCGTGTAAGGCGAGTGTGAAACCATTTAGGACAACAAATTATACCCGACCGGAATTCGAACCCCGATCTCCCTATCATCGACAGTATAGTCTAGATTGCAAGAGCATGATGATCACAAATTGTAGGTAAAACCTGGAAAATTCAGGCAATTTTACGGTAAAGGTTTTGTTGGAGAGTGACGCCTTAGACCATTCGGACACCGAAGCAGGTTAATATGAATATTTATTTAGTAACTTTTATATCTGTCTAAAAAGTTTCTTCTTATCCAAATGATACCGTAGTAGAGTGTTGTACGAGCACGAAGTTAATTGGTTCGTCTTTTGGGAGCGGTTTGCGAGGGAATTAAACTAGATTGGATTCGTAATTTAATTTGTAACTGTTGGTAAGCTGAGAAGTTCGGGTCTGTTAAATAACTTACCTAGGACTGCTTAAAATTGTACTGTATTCCTCTCTTATTAAAATAGGCCTAAATCGAAAACTCTTTAAGCACCCCATATTACTACTACCTGTTCAGGTTATACGAATATGTAGCTAATTATGATAGCGAGCTATGGATTGGTTTGAATTTAGTGAAAGTGTACCCGCATTTGTGCGAAAATAATGGAAAAGCCTTTTGAAAAAGCCACCCTCAGTACACCCGACCGGGATTCGAACCCCGATCTCCCTGTCATCGTCAGTCTAGACTAACGTGAGAGGGACGCTTTAGACAATGCGGCCACCTAAACAGGTTAGAAAACTATAAAAGTAATGGGCAGATACGATTGGTGCGCCGGACATTTGACCAGTAAAATCAGGACTGACTTGGCTTAGTTTTTTCCCGTATAAAACTGGTAGGATTTGTTTTATCAGAAAAATTGTAAAATTCTAACTCACCATGATTCTGCATGAAGTTACTATTTAAATGAATTGTAAAAAATAACCTTTAATTCGAATTTTAGAAGGAATTGTTTGGATAATTCGAAGCCAACTGTTGTGTCGAGTTTGTTCTCATTTCAAACCCATTTTAACGATCTTGATTAAATAATCCAACGTAAGCCAAACAATAATATCAAATAACGCTAGAGTAGTTGATGTATAGTAAAAAAGAAGATTCACTGAATCCCAACCAGACATGAGACAACATTTGCAGTGCAATCAGTGAACTAGAAAATTTTGTTTATTACGTCAAGATAAGCAAACTACAACAAATAATATCATTAATATTTTTCAATATATTGTCATTTAAGTTCAAACGCAGAATTAATTCCACATTTTTTTATGTTAATTTTTCCAGGCTCCTATAGTTTGTGTTTAAATCTATCTACAGTGTGCTTAGTAAATGTAGCATATTTTGAGGTTATTCATTAGTGTACCAGCTGCCTAGATACTTAAAAAACGTTCGGCTTTCGAATTTAAAAAAAGGCTCTACTCTATGATCGTTTTCCATTCTCCTAGGCGAATTCTGAAACAGTTCCTTGATAAACTATAAACCTTTTCATCCTTGGGTCTTCGTGTGATATTGTAATAACTTTCCTAATAGCAACTGGCGGCACTATAACATAAGTACAGTATTCATCTCGATAGGTCTGTGGGGTCTCGTAAGGCAGACTGCTCCACCCTTGCTGTGGTCTGTTATCGTGCTAGTACAGCCTCTAGCGCCCTCGACTGGAAAATTGCCCGGCGGATTGCAATTGAATTACTTGTAAAGAGGAAGGAGGAGTAATCCACTACCAAATTGACAGGCTCGGTACATCGATTGAATTTGTTTTGTTACTTCAGACAGTTTATTTAGGAGGACATTTTGTTGAATCGGTCATTGATTACCGGTGATTCGTGACCATCATTCAATGGGGAGAGGGGGGGGGGGGGTTGTTGGATTCCTTAAAAATGTTTCTGAAAATATGATGTGGCGAAACTTGTTAATAAATGGTACTGTGCGCCGCACAGACTTTCTCCCGCTTTTATCTTAAAATATACTTTAATTAAAAACTCGTAAGATTTGTGGAATGAAATAATAGGTCAATCATTACATTGTTGTAGAAATATTATACCAAATATCATAAATGAAATAATATACACTGTTACAAAAAAAATGAAGAAAAGAGATATCTTTGTCCACCAAAGAGCATAATAATCAAATTCCTTTTAAAAACTTGAACTAAAAAGTATATATTATATTTGTTATAGCTCTATAATTATTGGTTTTGGTAAAAATATGTTTTAAATAAAATGTATTTTTTGTTTAATAGTACTACAACTTTACAACAATACGTTATTTTATATATCAAATAGTTGCGGAGAAATGGTGAAAATTGGAAACTTTCCCCTCTGTAACAGTACCCTCAAAGTAATTGTCATGATAAAATTAGAATCCCCATCTTGTTTATAATGATAAACATTGTCTAGATGTAGAATTTGATCAAAATCATTAGAGCTAATTTCGGAAAATCGATTTTCTCTTCTTTTTTCTCCCTCCAACAAACTACCCTTATATCTAGGATTAGATATATATTCCAAAAAACCCTCGGAATAGACTCGTGAACACCCCAGATACCAAGTTTTAGCCCAATCAGTAGAATAGTTTCGGTTCTCGCCCGATGTACAGAGGGCATTGCGAAAACCACATATACTTTCTCTGGTCACCTCGGAGAGAGAGTATTGTGACCGTAAAAAAACCGGACTCAGCATTTTTCATAAATGTAGATTTTTCCATGACACCCCGAAATCAAAAAACCCGAATGGATAGTAAGACGCGGTGCTAACAAAAGTGAAGTATATTTCATATTTCTATATAGGAGTGCCTGGAAAGACACATTGACCCTGGAAAACCTTAGAAGTCAAAGAATTTAAAACTATATTTTGGCTGGACATCCTGTATAAATTCACACATACTCGCTCCTTACATTCAACATGTCCGTGTAACTTGAAATGGTAGTGAGACGTGGTACTACATTCTGGACGCTCGCAAGCTAGTATGTTCGCCAGTATTAGTGCCAGGACGTTTGTTGAAAAAGGCTCGCTAAGATGTCGGTGGAGTATACATTATTTAGCTCCATTCCTTCCTCCAGGAGTCCTTCCTGGACCCTACGTTTGGAGTCTGGATTGTCTCCGTCAGTCACGGGGCTATATTTAGACTCTCCGTCTCCCCTTGTAAGGGAGAAAGTGGAAGAGATGGATAGCGTGACTGGCACCGCGGTATCAACCTGCAGTGTTGCCAACAGACCGGGACTAAAAGTCCTAATTTTCCCTTTAATCTCGTGATACCCGCTTCAGTAACCGAATGGTCTTAGGTATCATTCTCGTGTTGTGACGGGGAAAGCGTATAACCCGAACGGGCTATAAAAAAATGTAGTGAAATAATGAATGGCCTCCGAAAAATGTGCATTTTCCAAAAGATCCTTCATACCAACATCTCACCAAAGATTATTTCTAATCTTAAACTTTTCCTCCGTTTTGGTTGCAATATTATTTGATTTAATTAATTATTATTTTGTAGGTTTGCCCCTTTGGGTGGCAACACTGCATTGGAAAGTTGTTAGCACTGGAGATTAAGGGGGGAGGGGAGGAGGGGTGTTGCGGAGTTCTGGACGCTCGGGCGTGACGGAGGGGCACATATAACTTCACTATGAGCATCGAGCAAACAACCAAATATACTACCATTTTCTTAAGAAGTGCCTTTTAGATACAAAAATTACGGACCCATTTTTTTTTTTTTTGTGGTCAACATTGATAATATTTTACTAGATTATTAGCAAGGCTCGGATTTTGATTACTTAAAATTGACCGATAGAATGACACTAAAAATTCAACAAACTCTACAAAATTATTAAATGTTGACAAACTGACCCACAAAAGTGAAGGAAATGAATGCACAAGACCAAACGCGCGCTTAAACAACGGAAATGACCTGTTTCGGTGGCAACATAGTCTAAGGCGCTACTCTTGCTTTACTTTGTATAAACTATTGAATAATTGCGCCGCGCTTTGGGCGTCAATTGTAACACTATGGAATCAATCGCCCCGCTTTGAGCGTCGATTGAAACACTACGGATTAATTCCCTGATATAATAATGCTGTGATGATGTGTAGGTTGTCTAAAGATCCGCGATCGAGCGCCTATCATCACTGTGCGGAAAAGATACCGTTTACCAGCTGTCTATAGCTCCGTGTTCGAGCACTAATTAAATCGGTATATCAATAAAATTGAAGAAAGAGAACTGTTGATGGCTGTTTATTCACACACGGTTTATTTAAATAACACCTGTTAATTACGTATACATTTTCCAATTCTATGTTTTATATTACTGCACACTTGTGATATTAATGTAAGTTATGTTATACTGTGTTAGACTGACTTGTGCGTGAGCGGGATCTCATACGCACAATGGTTTATATATAACATACCCCTTGCCTTTTTCTCTCCCTCATCAACAGTGTAAAATTCAACTAATAGAAAGAGTCCTGGCGACAGGTTTTGTGAAGGCTAGCTTCTTATTGGTATAGGGGATATGCGTCTTCTGACAAATAGGCCCTACTCTGAAGTTGTTCCTCTTCACCGGAATTGACGCAGTTATTCTTTTAATAGGAAAGATGGTATAAAAAATATATTTTAGTGGTGAAATCATTTTCAAATTGTTTCTGAGAGTGCGTGTTTCTTCATGGATGAATATTAAAAGGGATACTCTACATATATTATTTTAAACAAAAATCACCTTCATCCATGACTTTTTACATAATTTAGATTAATCCAAACCAATATCATTACAACTTAGACTGCAAAAAATACACTTAGGGCCAGTTTCATAGTCAAATTTAGTACGCCTCAAGTGCGGCGCTACACTAAGTACATGACGACACCTACCTAAACCAGAATGGAATGGGCCAGTTTCCTATGCGAGAACGGCCCATTCCATTCTGGTTTAGGTAGGTGTCGTAATGTACTTAGTGTAGCGCCGCACTTGAGGCGTACTAAACTTGACTATGAAACTGGCCCTTAGGCTCAATGCATTTTGTACACTAATATTATGACCATTCAATAACGGCAGTTAAATTTTACAAGTAGAAAGATACACAACAAACGGGAAATCTCACATTTCCTGCTGCGCCTTTGGCAAATGCCCTTTATTAAGACTTCAAAAAAATTATGGGTTGTCCTAATTACTGATGCTATTTTATATTGTGAAAAACAAATAAAGAATATTCTAAATTTGCCTCACGTAGATAACTATGGTGGAGCCCAAGGATTCCCACGGCCCTAAGCTACCATTGAGGCCACGTGCAACAATGGAATAAAAAGCCGGTCTCTTTTTTCTTTCTTTAGCACTGCGTCTTACTACCCGTTCGGTTGATACGCTTAAGTACTAATTACGCTAATGGTTTTGGGATTGGGAAGGTTGACTTTAGATGAATGAACCCGCATTTGCGTGTGGGGAAGATTGTTAAAACCATCCTAGTTCACCCTACCTAGATTCGAACCTCGATCTCCCTAAACGTTATTGTATTTTATTGAATTAATTTTATTCAAAATACATTGAATCTGAGTATGCTTAACTTATTAGTACATTTTGAGTATAAATTTCAGATTATGAAGACAAATAAATAAAATGAGTATGGACCTTCATTCGATAACACCAAAGATTTAAATAAATAAAAAATTAAAATTGTAATGCACAAGGTGACCTAATAGAATATTTGAGGGGGTTGGAGAAAAAACATATTTTTTTATAAAATGAAGGCTATCAGTAATTTTCGGTAACTTACCTCTTGAAATAAGTGATTTTTTACTGTAGGCCAAGAGCTTTAGAATATTACACAGTACTAACGAGTATTTTACTTATTTTGGATAACTATATTTTAGGGTTTTCTAGAGGTAGTGAAAATATCACAACTAAATCAATTAGGGTTATTATTAGAGCCCGGGTTTTGATGTTTTCTCATTTTTTTAAGGGGGAGGGGGGCCTCTTCACATGCATTGCTTGTATGTACATAAACTCTGTTCATGATGCCCTTGTTGTAGAAATGTATATTTTATGTTTAATTTTGTCATTTTGAAATTTAAGGTCATATTTTCTTGTTTGGCGTCATTTTTGAGTAAGGTGGTTGGCCCAAATAAGGCCACCTCAAGCTTTAATATATATATATATATATATATTTAATTTCACGTTTATGATAGGAGTGAAATAATTTTAGGAAATATACTTTATAGATTTCTGTTAATACTATCATAAGTCTCAATACGTACATAGTTACTATATACATTTTTTTAAATGAAAGCAAGGTGGCTTTGTTTGGAGCTAAGTGTTTCAAATAAGGCCACACAAAATTATTTACATAGAAGAGATATAAAAATAATTTCTGAAAATGTTTTAATGGTACAAAATTATTAAAATAAAAAATATTAGAAGCTCAAAAACCTCTGTAGTTATTTTAGTTAATTATTTGGATGTTTATCACCCAATATGAAATTTAAAAAAAACCATTTTCAGCCACAATTGGGACAAACGAAAATCTCTGTCTGATTTTGTTAGTCCAACACATTCCTCGTGCACGTAATTCTTGCAACTTGCACAGAGCCTCATATCAGCAAGACGATCCTGGTTGCAAAGGAAGCAGTACCAATTCGCAAGTGTATTGTGTTTTCTGCGTTGCTGAGTTCCACTGGTGCTTGGCTGACAAATCTCCTGAAGCAGGATCACCTCCCTTGCTGCGTGCGTTATTAGACAATTTTTTCCAAGGAGCTTTTGGCATAGTTGTTGATTTCTTTATTTCAAACAAAGATTTAACGACTTTTTGAGCCCGCGAATTGATAGATTGACGTCGCCGTGTCTTTTGTGTCTTCCGCGAATTGATAGATTGACGTCGCCGTGTCTTCTGTGTCTTCATCTTTGGTGTGGACAAGATTGTCGATAGGGTTCAACTAGAAGTGTAGAAGTTGAGGGTATTCTGGAGGAGAGAGCCTGCTGATGTGGATTTAGGAGTTTCAGTTGTTGAACGAACAGCAGTTGATGCATTTGTAACGGGATATTTTGAGATAGCTGACTGAGGAGCAATATTAGGCAAAGCCACGTTCAATTTGGGAAATGATAGGTCATCTTTTGATTTTGAGTTAGATGCTCCAGAAGAAATTCTCTGGGTTCCATTTAATTGTGAAGTATCTACTGAGCTACTGATTGTATCCGGAGTACCAGCTGCGCATTCAATGTTGGTCAGAGAGGCAGGAGCAAAGGCAATTTCAGGGACAATATGAGGATTATATGGGTGAATTCCTGTCGCTTTAAACCCGGAGATTGTTTGCTCGGGTCATAGACCTTAGCCATACCTTGGAAAATATATTTCCGAATATGCTAAGATTTATTTTTCTATCTGAATGAGTCATCCAGAATTTCAGAACTTCGTCGTCCCAAAATGACTCGAAAGACAGACTGTTTTGTCTAGAGCCTGTAGTTCATGTGTGTTATTGCTTGGCAAACAAAGAAGTGTTATGTTATATCTGTCTGCTGCCGAAACAGTATTCGCATCTAGATGTGAAGACGCACCATCAAAGATGAGCAGCGTTCTATCGCCAGTGGCTTTGTACTTAGCAAAGTGATCAATCCACTGTGAGAAGGTTTCACATGTCATGCTTCCTTTAAGTGCCATTACAGCATTTGATAATGGTGGTAAGTTCTCTTCCCATTCTGGCTTCAGTCTGTACTTTGAATATAATCATTGTTGGCACAAACTGTCCCATAGCATTACCACATGTAACGACAGTAACGGTTTCTGCATGCTCAGGGGCGACGATGTGAATGCATTTACACCTTTACGAGCAAAAACTTGCTGTTGATGGTGTAGTGTCAATCTACAACCTTTTTCGTCAACATTATACATCAAATTAGGTTTATCAGCTACATCAATTTCTAGCACATCTCTTAAGTTTTACAAATAAATCTTGGACAATATAAGGATTCAGTTTGAAAGCTCTTCCGGGATTGAGATGTTGAGTTATACGTTTTGCTACATTTGGGTGGCGTTTCAGAAATAGTTCCAGCCACCGGCGTCCAGCTTTGCGCTTCAGTGAGTTAAATGGGTTTTGAATGCTATTTTATTTGCAGAACGAATAAACACTTCTTTTTAGAACATTACTAGTGATGGGCATACCAACATCTGCTAGCCGAAAGAGCCTTCCACATAACTCCATCTCTTGTTCCATAGTCAAGACAGAAGGCCTTCCCAATTTTCTGTCTGTCTTGCCTGATATCAAATGGTTGCGCAGTGTTCTTCGTGGAATATCAAATTCAGACGCCACACCTTTGACAGAACGCCCATTGTGAATGGCTGCTATAGCCGCTTTCATTTGCTAACTTGTCCATTGAGCTCTTCGCAGTTTTGACTGCACAGGAGCCATTATTTATCTGTAATCAAACCATAACATACTCATGTAAGGTTTCATGATATTTTAAAATTACTTTAATTTTTACACTTTATCTTCATCAATTTATATTATGTGTAAACACAAATTTAATTGAAAAGTGGGAAAATAAGCTATAAGTGATAAAAATATGGAAACCATGATGAATGGTTACGGCCTGATTATGGGTTTTATCAGGATATTCTTGTTTCTTTACATTTATTAGATCCATTGATGCTTCATTTTAATCTAATTTACCTTCGTAATATTTATTATTATCTTACCCCTAATTAATCGGTCGGTTTCAGCAACAGCGCAGCTTGCGCATGTGTCTCATGACCCTATTCTTCACCACAAATACATTCATATATACATATTTGGCTGTTTATGAATTTATCTATGTTATAAGAGCTCTTTAAAACATTGATGAATAAATTACAGACATTAAAAGCTCTCTGACATTACCGAACAAATTAAAAGTTTAAATAATTGTGATGCATATAATAAGAGCACGTGGTGCCCCAAACAAGGCCACCCATGGCCTTATTTGGGGCTATTGCATATACATCTTTATTATTTTTTTACAGCATAATATTGTAACATTTATGAAATATCATCCCACATGCTTTAAGAGGATTAATTATGGTGTACGAATAAATATAAATAATATTTAAATGCTACTTACCATTGACTGTAACGTAGAATGTGTACACTAAATATTATAACAGCCACAGTTCATGAACAGCGCTCACAAAATGGCCGAGATGGAGTGATAGCGAGAAGTTCAAATTATATCCAACAGAGACTGCTCTTTTGTGGATCTACTGAGTGCTGCCACCTTTGCCGTATTGCATGTATTTCCCGAGATATCGATATGTGGCCATATTAAAAGCATGGCCTTATTTGGGCCAACCACCTTATTATAAAGGCATTTTGAGTCGTCTTAAAGCAAGGCATAGTGTTGAATAAGAATATTTTCAAATACTAGAGATATTAAGTGCATAGATACTCATTTAAAATATTTTTCACGGTGATTTTTGTACCCTTTTTGCTCTTATGATTGTAAATAACATTCCTGGCGAGAGACTGTGACCAAGCTAGAGAGGGTTGCCTTGAGAGGGGGTAGGTAATGTTACTTCTGAACCACGTATTGTAAATCATTGTTGTATCTAGCAGAATGCAAACATTTTGCTATAGAGTTTTCTATTGCATTTTAAAATTGTAAAGTGCGTGTTTGATTTAGTCATGTGCATTTATTAAACTAAGAGTTTTTGTTTATATTTTAGGTCATTTTTTTATTCTTGGATTAACTTATTTATTTTATTATTTTTTAGAATTTTAGGTCATTTCACAGGTCATTAAAATCATTTTTGGGTCCTCAAAAGGGGGTGGATTTATAGGCACAATTTTTTAAAGGCAGGCAAATAGGCACTAAAAATTTCAAAAATAGGCACATAATAGGCACTATAAAGTAAAAAAAGGTAGTAAATAGGCATTAAAAAGAAAAAATAGGCACATAAATAGGCATAGTAATGCAAAAAAAGGCACCAAAACACTCAGTTTTTTATTATTCATTCTTAAAATCCAGTATACACTTTCCATAAACACAAATTAATTACTATTAGAGTTAATTACCAAATACTTCTCAAGATTTTCAAGTGTAAATTTTGTTCGCTTTTCTGACCAAATGTTTGTACAGTATAAGAAACTTCTCGACTTCACATGAAGTCATCGGGCAAAACTTCAGATAAGCTATCTCTCTTGACTTCTGGGAGTGATGTAGTTTGTCCTTCCAAGATGTCCGCAATACTTGCCATCATTTTCCACCTAGGGTTTCGCTGCAATACTCTGTTAAATTTGTCGACGATGGCTGTGCCAACTGAGCCAAAAGCCTGATTCAGGTTTTCTCCAAGTGCCCGCATTATCTTCACAGCTTTCACAAGAGGCAAATCCCTCGCCTCTAAAACTGATTGCTCCAGGAAGATTTCCAAAATTGCTTTTTACGTATGCGAGTGGTTTCATCAACAGTAACCCAAAAGTATGATTCTCCAATGTCTTCTCGGATCTTCTCAACTGTCTTAAACGAAATAAAAAGAATATTTATTGTAAATAGTTTAAATAAATGTCCATTTAGTTAACATTTTTAATGCCAGAAAGAAAAGCTGCTATTGTAAAAACTTACGGATAAATAGGTTGAATGCAATTAGTGTTTCCTTAGAGTTGATTCGTCTGGTATCATCTTGGTATATTTGTTGAGAAAAGCATTGAAATCCGGATCCTACAGCTTCTTCCAAGGAATACTTGCAGCTACAGTAGCCCTATGACTTCTTTGGTGCTGAGTGACAGCTCACAGCTGACAGATAACGGCTATGAAAAGTTACCAGACCAAATTATTTATCCCTACGCTGAACCATATGATCTGAAAAAACATGTGTTTAGCAGCTGTCACTTCTGATAGTCGAAATGTAGGTATATACCTAAATGTTGGCTGTCAGAAGTCAGCTGTGAACTGTCAGTCAGCACCAAAGAAGTCGTGGGGATACTGTACCATCGCATAGCAGAAATCAGTAGAAAATTGCTCTTGGGTTTTATCTGCATCGTTAACTTAAGAAAAAAATGTTTTGATCCTGTTTTCTTTCTGGAATTCTTCATATGTATTGCAGCATTTTTGTGTTATTTTAGGTGATACTTCTTCTCGTATTTTACCTAAATATTATATGTGGAAATTTTAATCCAATAATACATGTGAATTTTACAAATTAACAAAGCATCACCTAACAAGAGAACTAAAACTAATATATATTTTTTAAGATAGATGCTACACTTTAGTAAATATTTCCACTGTGTCGTTTAATTCCTTCAATAATAAATGAAACCTAGTTTGGGCGATAGCAAATAATCGTGGTCTAATTTTAAACTGTAGCCAAAATATTTAATAAAAACCTTGACTTTAAAAATTAATAATTTTCTTTCCCCTTTTGGAAAGGTAACTTACCTCTTTGTAACATGCCTGACAGAAAATTATTTTGCCATCCGTTGTGAAATTCCTATCACCACCAATCCACTATTTGAATAGCACACTTTTACACAATTTCTCTTTGGGCATTTTCTACTACAGTAAACCCATGGCTTCTTTGGTGCTGACTTGACAGCTTTGAAAAGTTACCAGACCAAATTATGTATCCCTACGGTGAACCATATGATCTGCAAAAGCATGTGTTTAGCAGCTGTCACTTCTGACGGTCTAAAGTTAGGTATATACCTAAATGTTTAGTCAGCTGTCAGTCAGCACCAAAGAAGTCCTAGAGCTACTATAACTTAGTTCAATAATTTACACTGAGTCCAAAACAAAGAAATATTAATGAACAGATATGTACATCTAACAACAGCATAATATACACAACCACTGAATGAACTGACACTGATGTGAGCTAGAAGAAATTCTTTGTCGGCATTCTGACCAGTTTGAACCAATCATACCGCTGGACACATGTTTTCCCCCCTACATATTATGAGTATCCATGTGGACTGACTTAGGGAGTGAAGCGGGGTGGGGGGCGCAAGTATTAAAAAAAAGAGGGTGTGAGGAAGAGAAAGATAGAAAAAATGGGACTTTAAGGCTCCCATTTGTAAAATAGGCACTAAACACCGAAATAGGCATTTATAGGCACTATAAAAGTCATCACACTATCTTCGCAATCATCAAAAATAAACTATACCTCAAAAGTCTACTTTTCAAAGCATAGGAATAAAAAAGGCATTTAGGGCAAAATCCGCCCCCTAGTTATCAACATACGAGCCCTGGTTAACATTTTTGCCCCGATCCTCTACATTTTTAATGTTTGCTTCATTATAATTGATAAAGAAGATTTGAAGAGTTCACATGAACACAGTTATCTGTGCCACCCTGTGCGAAGTTTATCGTAAACCTATAGCTTCGTATTGGGTGTACCTGAATTCTATCAAAACTAGGCCTCCCTATACAAATATAACCTTGTCTTACACAGATTTTTTTAATATAGATTTTAAGAGGTAGGTGGAAATAACTAAAAACCGATACAATTTTATGTATTGTCCATTCAAGTTCGGTGGCTCACGAAAGTTTGTCGTTCTACTCTAAGGATATTAAATACATTTTATGGTCACGCACGCGTCATTTAAAAATGGTACCATGTGTGTTCATAAAACTGTTGCGGAATGTACCCGGATATTTTTAAATAGGGACAAGGCAATTTTCTGACGGCGGTATTTACGAAATACCCGCATAACATCAGTCAAATGGGTCAATATTGTACATCACTGTTAAGGCCGCATTACACATACCGACTTCCCCATGCGCTTCTTGAGATAGGATTCCTCGTGGGGAAGTTGCTGGAGGTCGGTACTTATTACACGTAACAACTTCCCCATCATTTTGTCTGACAAGGGGAGGCCACGACGTTCGGATCACGGATCATCTTCAAACTTTGTACACTTATAGTAGTCCATTAGGACAACATAATGAGCAAGTAGTAAGGCGTACTACTTAGGCGTTTTCGAGAAAATCGCAAGAGAAGTTTGACGCATCGAATATGTACCGGTACGTTGCGACTATAAGCATGAGATGGTGGCGGTAGAGTGGTTAGCGTTCAAGCTCTGTACTCACTGGTTCGCTGGATCGAGTCCCGCTCATCTTCTTTTTTTTC